>OZ038485.1:3837871-3887871 GCA_964036315.1 Acanthosepion esculentum | reverse complement strand
ATATATATATATATCAACATAATATAAATATATATATGTATCAACACAACATATATATATATATCAACAGAAAATATATATATATATATCAACAGAATATATATATACATATATATATTAACTGAATATATATATGTATATATATTTATCAAGAAAATATATATATATATGTCAACAGTATATATATATATATATCAACAGAATATATATATATATATCAAGAGAATATATATATATATCAAGAGAATATATATATATCAAAATAATATATATATATGTACATATATATATCAAGAGAATATATATATATGTATATGAACAGAATATACATATATATATATATCAACAGAATATATATATATATATATATATATATATATATATATATATAAACAGAATATATCAACAGAATGTACATACATTGATATATATGTATATATATCAACAGAATTTATATATATCAACAGATTATATATATATATATATCAACAGAATATATATAAATATATATATGTCAACAATATATATATACACATATCAACAGAATATATATATATATCAACAGAATATATATATATATGTCAACAGAATATATATGTATATATATCAACAGAATATATATGTATATATATATATATATATATATGTATATATATTCTGTTAAAATATATATATCTATTCTGTTGATATATATATATTCTGTTGATATATATATATATATACATTCTGTTGATAAATATATATATCGACAGAATATATATATATATCAACTGAATATATATATATGTGTATATATATATATGTGTCAACAGTATATATATATATATATCAACAGAATATATGTATATATATCAACAGAATATATATATTTATGTATATCAACAGAATATATATATATATATATATCAACAATATATATATATATCAACAGAATATATATATATATATCAACACAATATATATATATATATATAAACAGAATATATCAACAGAATATATATATGTTGATATATATATATATATATATATATGAACAGAATATATATATATATATATGAACAGAATATATATATATCAACAGATTATATATATGTATATATATATATATCAAGAGAATATATATATATATATAAACAGAATATTTTGTATATATATACATCAACAGAACATATATATATACATATATATATATATACATATATCAACAGAATATATATATATATATATGTCAACAGAATATATATGTATATATATCAACAGAATATATATGTATATATATGTCAACAGAATATATATACATATATATGTATATCAACTGAATATATATATATATGAACAGAATATACATATATATATATATAATAGCAGAATATATATACATATATATATATATCAGCAGAATATATATAGATATGTATATATATATCAACAGAATATATTATATATATATATATTCCGTTGATATATATGTATATTCTCTTGACATATATATATATATATATATATATTCTGTTGATATATATATATATATATATGTATATATATTCTGTTAATATATACATCTATTCTGTTGATATATATATATATATGTATATATATTCTATTTAATATATATATAACTATTCTGTTGATATATATATATTCTGTTGATATATATATATATATATATTTATATATATATATACATTCTGTTGATATATATATCAACAGAATATATATATATATATATATATATATATTTCAACAGAATATATATATATATCAACAGAATATATATATGAACAGAATATATATATATATATATATATATATATATATATATCAATAGAATATATATATATATCCACAAAATACATATATATATATCCACAGAATATATATATATATATATATATATATATATATATATATACAGAACATATCAACAGCATATATATATATTGATATATATATATATATATATCAACAGAATATATATCTATGTATATATCAATAGAATATATATATTTATCCACAGAATATATATATATATATATATATATACATATATATAAAAACAGAATATATATATATATATATATATATATATATATATATATATATCAACAAAATATATATCTGTATATCAACAGAATATATATATATATATCAACATAATATAAAACTATATATGTATATATATGTATCAACAGAATATATATATATATGAACAGAAAATATATGTATATATATCAACAGAATATACATATATATATGAAGTGAATATATATATATGTATATATATATATGTATATCAACAATATATATATATATACACCATCAGAATATATATATATATCAATATATATATATAAACGGAATATATCAACAGAATATATATATGTTGATATACATCTATATTTACAAGGCCAAGAAAGACTACGAAACAGCCCTAAAAGATAGCGGATTCCCAGCAACACTTACATACTCACCACAGAACACAAAAAAGACCAACAGAAAAAGAAATATCATATGGTTCAACCCACCGTACAGCAAAAACGTAAAAACAAACATAGGAAAAATATTCTTCAAGCTTTTACACAAACACTTCCCGGAATCAAGCACCCTACACAAAATATTCAACAAAAACACAGTAAAAATCAGCTACAGTTGCACCGAGAACATGGCACAAATAATAAAAAAGCACAACAGAAAAATTATTAACAAACCACACGAACAAATTAAACCCACGTGCAACTGCAGAATAAAAAACGAATGTCCCTTAAACGGTAATTGTTTACAAAACAACGTAATCTACCAAGCCACGACAAAATCAGCAGATAATGAAGAAAAAGTATATATAGGAGTAACCGAAGGACCATGGAAACAAAGAAATTATGTACACAAAATGTCTTTCACAAATAGTAAATATGCGAACAGCACAATGCTTTCTAAGTATATCTGGGAAATAAAAAACAAAACACACACCACACCAAAAATATCTTGGAAAATAAGGAAAAAATCATCAGCCTACAACAACCTATCAAAAACCTGCAAACTTTGCTTGGAGGAAAAAATAGCTATCATTACCTTCCCAGATGAAAATAAATTATTAAATAAAAGATCCGAGCTAATCTCAAAATGTAGACATGAAAACAAATTTTTACTACGTAACTTAAAATAGAAAAATAAATAAATATATAAACAAACAACAATAAAATAATCAAAATAAATTACTCCAAACAAATCATAAAACCACACCTGTTAGAATATACGAAACAAAATCAAAACAAAAGAACGGACGAAAGTTATAACTGTTATACAAATAAAAATAATAATAAAATAAAAAACAAAAAAAAAAAAAAAACATTAATAAAAGATAATATACTACGTTACTTAAAAACCGAAGGCCAAAAAGATATAGTGTAACAAAAAATAACAACAAGTATAATAAATCGATCTAAATACATCCAAATATATAAATAAACTAACAACCGATTACGATAATCTAGCCGTTTAAAAACAAAACAAAACAAAAACAAATAAAGATAACCAACCTAAATAGATAAATTAAAAACTGTTCCCACCTAAATAATAGTCAGAAAAAAACCACAAATTCAACAAACAGATTTAATCAATGACAAATAAACAAATATATAAGATAAAAAATAAAAATGAAAATAAATAAAAACAAGCAAAACAATTTGACCCAAATAAATAAGCGAACAAGCGATTTCCGGTAATGACGGCCATTATAGACTACCAACAATAAGCTATATAAACAAATTTTTACTACGTTAACCAAAAACACCGATCAAAATAAAAGAATAAATAAATAAATTTATAAGATAAAAAATAAAAATAAAAATAAAAAAACAAACAAAAAACAAGCAAAACAATTTGACATAAATAAATAAACAAATAAGCCACTTCCGGTAAAAGTAACCGCCAAAATAGACTACCCATAATGCACCACTGACCCTTATATAAATAGCCGAGAAAAATAACAGCACTAGTCGCCTGACGATTGCACTAGCATGAAACAGACTGTCGCCTCTAAGTGCTGACTTCCATGTCCACTTTTATATTTATGTTGATATATATATATATATATATATATATATATCAACAGCATATATATATATATCAACAGAATATATATATAGATATCAACAGAATATATATATATATATATCAACAGAATATATATATATAATATTAACAGAAAAATATATATATATATCAAGAGAATATATATATATATCAAGTGAATATATATATATATATAACAACAGAATATATGTATATATATATATATATCAACCTAATGTATATATATGTACATATATATATCAACAGAATATATATATATATGTCAACAGAATATATATACATATATATATATATATCAACTGAATATATATATATATACATCAACAGAATATACATATAAATATATATAATAGCAGAATATATATATATATTAGCAGAATATATATATATAGATATATATATATATCAACAGAATATATTATGTATATATATATATATATATATATATATATATATTCTGTTGGTATATATATATATATATATATATATATTCTGTTGATATTTTATGTAGTTTCTGTTGATATAGATATATATATATGCTGTTGATACATATATATATGTATATATATTCTGTTAATATATATATCTATTCTCTCTCTCTTTATATATATATATGTATACATATTCTGTTAATATATATATATCTATTCTGTTGATATATATATATATATATTCTGTTGATAAGTATATATATATCAACAGAAAATATATATATATATATATATATATATCAACAGAATATATATATATGTATATCAACAGAATATATATATATATTATATATATATATATATATATCAACAGAATATATATATGTATATCAACAGAATATATATATATATATCAATGGCATATATATATATATATCAATGGCATATATATATATATCAACGGAATATATATATATCAACAGAATATATACATATATATATATATATATGTCAACAGAATATATATATATATATATATCAACAGAATATATGTATATATATGTCAACAGAATATATCTAGTGAATATATATATATACATCAACAGAATATATATATATATAGTAGCAGAATATATATACATATATATATATCAGCAGAATATATATATATCAACAGTATATATATATATATATATATATATATATATCAACAGTATATATATATATATATATCAACAGTAGATATATATATATATATCAACAGTATATATATATATATATATTTATAAATAAAAAGAAAGAACAGTAAGATATAAAATTTGGTGTTCTTATAGATATTTTTATTTTTACACAATAGAGCTCAATGTAAATTTACAGAGCATTAATATTATAAATTAATTGATTGAAAATATGTTTTTTTCGCTACACAGTGATAACCATGTTTCCAAAATGGAAGCTAAAGCCTTCGAATTTAATTTTGTTATTAAATTAAAGGCATTAGTTCCATTTCCTCGTCAAGCGAATTTTGGAGTAACATATTTTTTTAAATTTATCAACAGAATATATATATATATCTATATACAAACAGAATATACATATATATATATCAATAGAATATATATATATATATATATATATATATATATCAGCAGAAAAAAAATATATATGATCAGAATATATATATATATCTATATCAACACAATATGTATATATATATATATATATATATATATATATAAAAGTGGACATGGAAGTCAGCACTTAGAGGCGACAGTCTGTTTCATGCTAGTGCAATCGTCAGGCGACTAGTGCTGTTATTTTTCTCGGCTATTTATATAAGGGTCAGTGGTGCATTATGGGTAGTCTATTTTGGCGGTTACTTTTACCGGAAGTGGCTTATTTGTTTATTTATTTATGTCAAATTGTTTTGCTTGTTTTTTATTTGTTTTTTTATTTTTATTTTTATTTTTTATCTTATATATTTATTTATTTATTCTTTTATTTTGATCGGTGTTTTTGGTTAACGTAGTAAAAATTTGTTTATATAGCTTATTGTTGGTAGTCTATAATGGCCGTCATTACCGGAAATCGCTTGTTCGCTTGTTCGAAACAGCCCTAAAAGATAGCGGATTCCCAGCAACACTCACATACTCACCACAGAACACAAAAAAGACCAACAGAAAAAGAAATATCATATGGTTCAACCCACCGTACAGCAAAAACGTAAAAACAAACATAGGAAAAATATTCTTCAAGCTTTTACACAAACACTTCCCGGAATCAAGCACCCTACACAAAATATTCAACAAAAACACAGTAAAAATCAGCTACAGTTGCACCGAGAACATGGCACAAATAATAAAAAAGCACAACAGAAAAATTATTAACAAACCACACGAACAAATTAAACCCACGTGCAACTGCAGAATAAAAAACGAATGTCCCTTAAACGGTAATTGTTTACAAAACAACGTAATCTACCAAGCCACGACAAAATCAGCAGATAATGAAGAAAAAGTATATATAGGAGTAACCGAAGGACCATGGAAACAAAGAAATTATGTACACAAAATGTCTTTCACAAATAGTAAATATGCGAACAGCACAATGCTTTCTAAGTATATCTGGGAAATAAAAAACAAAACACACACCACACCAAAAATATCTTGGAAAATAAGGAAAAAATCATCAGCCTACAACAACCTATCAAAAACCTGCAAACTTTGCTTGGAGGAAAAAATAGCTATCATTACCTTCCCAGATGAAAATAAATTATTAAATAAAAGATCCGAGCTAATCTCAAAATGTAGACATGAAAACAAATTTTTACTACGTAACTTAAAATAGAAAAATAAATAAATATATAAACAAACAACAATAAAATAAGCAAAATAAATTACTCCAAACAAATCATAAAACCACACCTGTTAATATACGAAACAAAATCAAAACAAAAGAACGGACGAAAGTTATAACTGTTATACAAATAAAAATAAAAAACAAAAAAAAAAAAAACATTAATAAAAGATAATATACTACGTTACTTAAAAACCGAAAGCTAAAAAGATATAGTGTAACAAATAAATAACAACAAGTATAATTAAATCGATCTAAATACATCCAAATATATAAATAAACTAACAACCGATTACGATAAACTAGCCGTTTAAAAAACAAAACAAAACAAAAACAAATAAAGATAACCAACCTAAATAGATAAATTAAAAACTGTTCCCACCTAAATACTAGTCAGAAAAAACCACAAATTCAACAAACAGATTTAATCAATGACAAATAAACAAATATATAAGATAAAAAATAAAAATGAAAATAAATAAAAACAAGCAAAACAATTTGACCCAAATAAATAAGCGAACAAGCGATTTCCGGTAATGACGGCCATTATAGACTACCAACAATAAGCTATATAAACAAATTTTTACTACGTTAACCAAAAACACCGATCAAAATAAAAGAATAAATAAATAAATATATAAGATAAAAAATAAAAATAAAAATAAAAAAACAAATAAAAAACAAGCAAAACAATTTGACATAAATAAATAAACAAATAAGCCACTTCCGGTAAAAGTAACCGCCAAAATAGACTACCCATAATGCACCACTGACCCTTATATAAATAGCCGAGAAAAATAACAGCACTAGTCGCCTGACGATTGCACTAGCATGAAACAGACTGTCGCCTCTAAGTGCTGACTTCCATGTCCACTTTTATATTTACACACGCTCTATCTCTGATATTGAGCACTTTACCCCATAAATATAGCACACTTTAAGACTATATTTCTGCATATATATATATATATATATATCAACAGTATATATATATATATATATATATATATATATATATATTTATCAACCGAATATATATATATATATATTTATCAACAGAATATATATATATATATATATATATATATATATATTTATATATATATATATATATATATATATATATACATATATATATATATATTTATCAACAGATTATACATATATATATATTTATCAACAGATTATACATATATATATATTTATCAACAGAATATATATATATTTATCAACACAATATATATATATATATATATATATATATATATATATATATATATATATATATATATATATATATATATATATATGTATGCAGGTGTGCAGAAAAATAGGAAAGAACACGTTAGGTAGATAATCCGGTGTTCCTTAGTATTTAGCTTTATTTTAAAAAAGACAGTGCTCCATACAGAATTCCATACTTAACTCTACATAATTTAAAAAAATATGTTAGGGGTCTCGGCTCTCGCTTTTGAAACATGAGAAATCTTATGTAGCGAAGGAATCATATTTTTAAAAACTAAAATATTATTATAATATATCTATATATATCTATATCTATCTATCTATCTATCTATCTATATATATATATATATATATATATATATATATATATATACATATCACTTAAACGCCCTGACGATCCGGTAAGGAGAAACCTAGGTAGGTTTGACTGTATATATATATATATATATATATATATATATATATATATATATATATATATATATATATATATTCGGTTACTTCTCAAATATCAAGTCTGGCTGTTTTCTGATGTAATGAAGGACGTTAGGTGATATGGCCTTCACCGAGTGTACTGCAACTTATTGCCTTTGTCACTAAAATCCTTGCTTCTTATATAAGATACACCAGGAACACTTTTCTCTTGTCTGGTTAAGAATACTCGTGATCAAACGTGAACTTACTCTTCTCATACAATAGACGTATTAATTACGTGCCTGTATTTCACCGTCCAACTGTGTTGAATTTCTCCCTGAACGTCAACATGAAATGTCTAGTGCCTTGTTTCCGCTTTCTATTTCAGTCAATGACAGGCGAGTTCGGATTACACACGATTTCTATTGAAAATTACCTTCTTTAGTTAAATAGATAGTTTCGATTAATTTAATTGTTTCTTGCGAATCTGTCGCGGGTTTTAAAGTAGACTTCTATCAAGCACCACAAGAAATTTACGATTAAATCTTTTAAAACATCGACTCACCAAAGAAATATTTTAAGCTGTAAATTTAAAATCTATCTATCTATCTATCTATCTATCTATCTATCTATCTATCTATCTATCTATCTATCTATCTATCTATCTATCTATCTATCTATCTATCACACACACCACATATACACTTTTCTCTGCTTGCTTGGTTGAAATATTAAATCGACATGGAATTCTGACCGTTTCTTCATGCTGTTGATTTGAATATTCTCCATTTATCTTAACCCTCGTTCTTGGACCCACTAACATATCTTATTTTAGCACTAACTATTCTAACCTAACTGGTAATATTACATTTTCGCCGATTCAGAAATCCGTTTTTGAGTCTAAAGAATGGACAATGTTTGAGAATTTGCTTGTATTTCGTCACTAATTTCCAATTCCTAGTTGGCCTTTTCTCTGCTTGCTTGGTTGAAATATTAAATCGACATGGAATTCTGACCGTTTCTTCATGCTGTTGATTTGAATATTCTCCATTAATCGCAGGCTAGACAAGCCCACTGTTGGGGTTGTATGGGTCGAGGAATGGCCGCCTGACCGCCCTGCCCCCAGCACTGCGTTCATTATAACTTGTTGCTTGGCATGGAATAGGTAGCCGAAAACTTTCGCTAGTGTCTTGTGAAACGTGTAGTCGTCAAGCGAACATTTTCTCTGTCCGACTAAGTATGAACCCACTCTACCCTAGATTATGTCTTTCTTGTGTATGTATATGTAATTTTTATTTTTAATTTTTTTTTAATTTAATTTAATTTAATTTTTTTTTGCTATTTGCTGTTCGGATGAAGGAACGTATTGCATCTCTCAAATTCGGCTCCAAAGATTATTAGCGCCTCTGCAAGAGCGTTCTGAACAATAGTAAACCCTCCATTCCTCCCCTGTTCAATCAGTTTGAGGTCCTAACCACCTCTGCCGACAAGGCTGAATGCTTTGCTCGGAAGTTTTCTTCCAATTCAACGTTAGACTCTTCTGAGGTACCCATGCCCGACTTCCCTCCCAGAACCGAGGCCCTTCTGAGCGGATTGGACATATCCCCGTCGTTGGTATTGGGAATTATTTCTAACTTAGATCTCCACAAGGCTACTGGTGGTGACGGGATACCAGCCACTGTCCTGAAGAAATGTGCACCTGAACTGGCGCCTGCCCTCTCTAAATTATACAACCGCTGCCTCAAGGAGTCTTGCTTTCCTGACTGCTGGAAGTCCTCAACCATTGTTCCTGTCTTTAAGAACTCTGGTGACCCCTCCGACCCTTCTAATTACCGTCCTATCAGTCTTCTACCCCTCTTCGGCAAAGTCTTCGAAGCCATTATCAACACCGATGTGATTAATCACCTGTTATCCCATGATCTGCTCTCAGACAAGCAATATGGTTTCTGCTTTGCCCGATCTACAGCTGATGTGCTTACGGCCATCACTGAATTTGTCTTCCAAGCTATTCATAATAACGGTGAAGCTCGTGCCGTGGCCCTTGACATATCCAAAGCGTTTGATAGAGTTTGGCATGCCGGCCTTCTTCGCAAGCTCCAGGGTTATGGCATTACAGGTCGATTGTTTGACCTAATACAATCATTCCTGTCAAACAGTGAATTGAAGGTCGTTCTCAATGGATTCATCTCCAGCTCCTATTCCACTAATGCAGGTGTTCCTCAAGGCTCCATCCTAGGCCCTACTCTGTTCCTCATATTCATAAACGACCTTCCTGACGCCATAGATTCCCAAGTCGGCATCTATGCGGACGACACCACAATTTACTCCTGCCTCAAACACAAATCCAGTGATGCTGACAAAATTAACCTGGCATCTCGGATAGAAAAGGACCTCCAATCGGTTGTGAACTGGGGCAAGAAATGGACGGTTAACTTTAACGCCTCTAAAACTAAACTGCTTTCTATTAACCACCACAAGGATCCATCCCTGCATCCCATTAGAATGTCTGATGACCAACTTCTTGAGAGCTCCTCTCTGCGGCTGCTCGGTCTCACGCTGTCCGTTGATCTGAGATGGAACAAATACATCGAGTCAATTGCATCATCCACCGCAAGGAAAGTTGGTTCCCTGTGCCGAGCCAGGAGATTTTTCTCCCCGGAATCTATCCTCCAAATCTATAAATCGACCATTCGCCCTTGCATGGAGTATTGCTGCCATATATGGTCTGGAACCCCTGCTGTTTGCCTCAGGGTTCTTGATAAGATCCAGAGACGGATATGCAATGTAATTGGCCCCGATCTGTCATCTCGTCTGCTGTCTCTCTCTCACCGACGCGACGTTGCCTCGCTCTGTCTTTTTTATAAATAATTTCACGGCGATTGCTCCGAGGATCTGCTTTCGCTGGTTCCTAGGCCTCATGAATTTAAACGTCCCACGAGGCTGGCATCCCGTTCCCACCCCTTCACCGTTGAAACTGTTAGATGTAGACGTCTCTTCTACTCCAATAGCTTCATGTCTCGTACATCTCGCCTGTGGAACTCCCTTCCTTATTCCTGTTTCCCTGACAAATACAATCTCCAACTATTTAAGTGTAACGTCAATCGACATCTCCAGCTGCCTTGATCTATCCTCTTCCCTTCTCCACATCCTTTCACCTTTCATTCCCTTCTGCTCTCGCTCCAAATCTTCTGTAACCCCCTAGCCTTGATCGATCCACTATCTTTCTCCACATCCTCTCCCTTACCACTCCTATCTGCTCTTCCTCCAAACCTTCTGTAACCCCCTGTGTACTAGTGGCTTCCAGCCTTGCTTGGGGTGATATGCTTAAAAAAAACAAAAAAACAAAACACACGTGCACACGCGCACGCGCGCGCGCACACATATTTATATATATAATGGTATATATATATATGAGAAAATATAATTTTAAGTTATGCTAGATTTATAGAGCAAAATTACTCAATATTTTGAGTAAACCGTGTGTAAATAAAAATTTGCGTGAGCATTGAGGTCAATGCCGAATGAGTTGTATGAGATTTTCATGCCTTCATCATGAAACAGACTGTTACCATTCAGTGTTGAACTCCGCGTCCACTGCTGATATATATATATACCCACGGGTGAGAATCTGTTTCCTGCTCAAACGCAATCTATAATTTATTTTATTAATGGTTATTGAAAATTGTGGATAACTAGATGTGTTTTATAGCCCTTTGATCAGATAATCGACATGTGAGGTATCTATTCAAGGAGGTGGTTGAAATGATTTACTAAGAGTAGCTTAGATGTGGCACAAGGCCGAAAGTATGGGGCACCCAGTGAGGATCGAACTCACTACTCAGTCGTAATTGTTCTAGCGAGACAAGCGTGCTAACCATTATACCACCTCGAGGTGCCCAAGGAGGTGGTTGTATGCCCAATATAGGTAACTGATCTGTGACAAGAAACACAGACTTATACGGGCAGTGGAATTAATACACTATATTGGTCATCGTTAGCTTAGATTTGATGAGGTTATTTTCATTAGTGACAACGATGTTTGCAGTTTTTCATTTTTTTGTAATATATTATAAATTTTACATATTTTTCGCGAATTCCGGCCGAAATCTGGCTTTTTAATGATTCTTAATATAGCGAATTCATCCTGCTTATAATTATTGTGCATCTGCAGACTGGAAAATATGTTAACGTTTTCTTGTGTGCAAAGAAGGTGAAAAGGCCATCAAAGTCCAGAGTTATTGGACAACTGAACATACAATGAAATCTGAACGTGTCGGGGATGAATCAATTGAGGCAGTTGCAAGGAAGAAAGGGGTTTATGAACTACTTAAGAGGATATCCTGATTTGATATGTTTTCTTATGAAGCAAAGTATTACCCAACCTTCAGTCGAAAGTACTTGCTACAAAAACGAAACATGTGGAGATCAAAGCATCCAGAGCAAGTTAAAATGCAATTCGCCTGGGTAGAAGCTCATAAAAGAACATTTGACGAGGTTTGTAGCGTGATTGATCTGGAGATCATAAAAAAAAAATTAGACTTTCAGAGCGAATCTTAATTGTTGTAATGAAAACCTTAACCAAATTTGGAAACGTGTATAAAATATAAATAGAAATTGGTGTTCTGCCTTATTGACCTATAAAAGCATTCCTGGTTGTTAACAGCCAAATGGACATTTTATTATTGCTGTAAGGGCAGGCAACCAATTGGGCCAAAGTAATAAATTGAAAAATGTTGCTGGGTTGCTAAATATGAAGTCGTCGAAACATTTATGACCACCGATGATACAAAATGGCAACTGATAACTAGTAATTTAATCGGCGAAAACTTCATTGGCCGAATTAAGCGATTGAAAATAAAGAATATCAGAAATGAGTAAGTCAATGGTAGCTACATCATCATTCAAAAGGAAATATTCTACAAATAGCAGGGAAATATGGCATTTAACCTTTTAGTCTTATTGTAAAAAATACATAAGAAATTAGACCTAAAAAGCTCATGTCCTACACACTTGTCCCTGTGTCTTATAGCAGAGGGCTTTCAGACAATTCTTTAACCAAAAATGACAAATCAAAAGGGGTTCAATACAGTGTCAAGGTTATTGACGATGGTATAGTTCCAGAACAGTCAAAAAGTTCCTTAGTTATCGTGGATGGAAATGCAATCTTTCATTGTCTGAAAGAGATGCCACAAACTTTGGAGGAAATCTCAGAAGTCATTTTCAAAATGGCATTGCAAAAGTGTCCTGTAATATTTAGTACTGACATGTACAAAAAATGTTCAGTTAAAAGACTTGAACGAAGAAGTAGGGGTAGTAGAGGAAAGGAAAACAATGTGTCCAAGAGACCGGAAGAAATTTCTAATGATGCGAATAAGGAGCAACTTGTACAGATTTTGGAGTAGTGAATCATTTCCCCCTAAAACAAAAAGAAAAAAACTGGAGGGCCATGAACTGATTCTGATTTATGAGGGCAAAGTTTATCATTTATTAACAAACGGGACACCAACAATGTATCAAAAACTGTTTCCTTATTCTTCACACAGGAGGAAACAGACTCAAGATATTATTATATTGTTTTTATGCAAAAGAAAAGTGATTCAAGTTTATTCGAATCAGAAGTCCTGACTGATCTTTATTCTTCTTTTCTATGCACATAAACTGCATGGACTTGAATTGTTATTTGAAACATGAAAGGGAAACAAAAAGCGTTACATCAACCTCAACAAGGCAGCTGATCCCTTAACACAAATCTTTTGCAATGCTCTATTTGGCTTTCATGACTTTTTACTGGTTGTGACAGTAGAAGTGCTTTTAAGAGAAAAGGAAAGTTGAAGGCAATAAATGTTTTTGAAAAGCATTTCCTGGAGGTGTTTATGAAATTAAGAGAGTCATGGAAAATAATTGAAGACATTTTAAGCTCCATTGATGGTGAATCTGACAGTGATAATGATGACGACCATAGATATTTAAATGAAATGTCCGCTGTCACTAACAGTTGTTGATGAAGATTATGATGAATATTTCTAAGAACATCATAACCACAGTATATCATTTTTTCAAAAGCAAAGCTATGAACTCAACATTAAATCTAATTATAACCAGCAAAGAATTTAAAGCCTTCAATTTGTAATGTACATTGACTCTTCTATTTATTATAAAATGATATATACTATAAAATAATTGACGTGTATTCTTAATTAATTTATTATCCATTACCTTCATAATTTATCTGAATAAACGTTTAATTTAATTTCCTGGGCTTGTGGTATTTGAAATTGTGATTTGTTCACAATTATTATTATTATTTTACATTTACCAATCTGATAGCATTATCACTTATCTAATTTGTTACTCGTGATAAAATGTATAATAATCATCCTACAGTAAATATTGGTTAATCCAAAGAGAATTTAATGGTTTGAAATTCTTTCCTACCCACAAATATAAATTATCTATGCTATTCAGTGTAGGTGTATGGGGGTGTGTGTGTGCTAAAAAACTGATACTTTTGATGAGGTGGAAATAAAAATTTGCTAGTAACATGTTTTTTTTGTTTAAACGGACGTAAGGCTACATGAATATACAATCATGTTGCGTTTAAAGTTGTTTGAGGTTGTTCATAATTTTCTATGCAATTTTGCACTTGAAATTAAGATATTTTCGCAATGATTTGATTTTTCCGCCTTTAGCGAAATCTTTATTTAAATGAATTTTAAATTATAATAGGAACTCTACACAAAGATATGAAATTTACTGAAATTTGATAATCCCCCAAAAGTTATTGGCTTTAATGTTTCCGCTAAGCCCAAATCAAGGTGTACTTTTTTTCGTTTGGGCAGATATTACAAATGGGTGTTTCAAGTATAGTGAAAATGAGTTAACTGCTAGTTAACATTTGATTCATGTACCACAGGACCCTGGGCTACAAGAAAATCCCAAGAAAGTTTATGCTTGGCGGGGTCGGGGTGATGTAATTCCCTTAGACCCGTAAGCCTAAAGATCATTGATAAAGATCAGAAACAGCGTAGAACTCAGGTTAGAGCCTTGGGGTCACTCATGTTCATGTGAAAGGATATGGAAGCGAGCCTGTTCAAAACGACCCCCATTTCACGATTTGATAGGGACGATTGGATTAAATAAAACAATTGTCCTGTAATACCGTAGTCCTGGATCTCACGTAGAAAACCAGTGTGCCAAACACTGTCAAACACCTTCGAGATATCTAGAGCCACAGTTCGAGCTTCGTCGTTATTATCAAGAGGTTGATATATATATTTAGTGATGGTTGTTAGCACGTCAGCGGGAGACCTGGCAAAACGGAAGCCTATTTGTTTGTCAGAGAGTAGGTCCTGAAAGTTAAGATGTTTAACCACTTCAGAATTGATTAAAGCCTCGAATACTCTGCCCAAAAAGCGGGCGATAGTTAGAGGAGTCAGAAGGCTCTCCAGAGTTCTTAAAAACAGGAAATACAGGGGAGGACTTCCAAGAAGCTGGAAAGCAGGAATCGGCAAGGCAATAGTTGTAGAGTTTGGAGAGAACAGGAACCAGCCCGGGAGCACATTTCTTTAGGACAGCGGCTGGGATCCGGTCACCTCCACTTGCCTTATCGGAGTCTAATTTAGAAATGATATCTGATACCAGTTTTATGGGAGTCTAATTTAGAAATGATATATGATACCAGGAGTTTTGCATGTCACTCAGTAGAGCCTCTGTTCTAGTGGAAAAATTAGGTGTGGATACACCAAGTGAGTTGAGTAATGAGTTGGAAGAGAATTTCCGAGCAAAGTATTCAACCTTATCTGCTGTAGATATCAGGACTTCGAATTGGTTGAATAGGGGAAGGACTGGAGGTTTGTCGTTGTTCAGTACACTTGCAGCGTCGCCAATAATCTCTAGAACCGAACTTGCGAGTTGCTGTATGTTGTTTCATTCTATTAGCAAACAGTAACTTCGCTTCTTTGAGGACATTGCTTGCACTCTTTACGAGCAGAGACAAAGTGGTATCTGTTACAATCAGACGTATCTCTCTGGTTCAGCCGGAAGAAGTGATTCCTGTGGGCTATAGCGGCCGAGAATGCAGATTAAAACCAAGGAGATAAATGCGGTTTAACTTGGTATTTCCTTGTTGGAATGAAGGCATTGATGCCGGCTTTCATCCAGTAGGAGACAACCGACGGTCATTTTTGAATTGTGTGTCTAGAATCATGAGTGAATGGCCAGTAGGCCAACTCATTAACTCTGATAATGCATGTATATCAGTAACTGGCATCGGTTTTGGTTACCAGATTTTTCTGTGCATATGGTGTTTTGTAATTGTCGTTGTCAGGATTATAACAAAAATATCTTGTGATCTTTAAAATGAAATCGAAAATAAAAGGTACTGCTGCCTTGCATGCAGATAGATTTTTATTCCATGATAGTAGAAGAATAAATTCTGCTGTATGAGTCAAGTCGATTTAATAGATTGTTAAGAATTATTTTCCGTTAACACTCTTTAAATATTTTGGTCTATTTATACAAACGACCAAATTTGGCTTTAGGCTTTCCGGACAATCTGTTGTGTAAACGGAACGAAACGTAACGCTAGCAGCTAATTGATTTCTGCAATATTTGCATGAAGAGATGGACGATGGGATATTTGTGCGCGTTGCACAAAATGACTAATATCTATCCGGGTTGGTTGAAGAGAAAAAAACCCCTCTAGAACTGATTAGAATATTACAGAAATTTATATAAATATATAACAGTCAAGCACGTGCATATATGTAAGCCCAATACGAAAATTGGGATGTCGACATTTAATCACTGACTCGACTTCAGCATCCCTGATTAAATCTACTGTCTACAAAGCATCTGTCTGAAAATTCTTTGTTAAGACCTAATATCAAAATATGAAATTGGGCAGGTGTTCGATTTTTCTTTCAACATAATCTCCTTTTTTCAGATATCAGAAACATAATTGAGAGGTTTGATCTTTAATTATAATTTTTTTTTTATAGATAGTGATCAACCAGAAAGTTATGTCCCTATGTTTAATATTGTTTAAGTCATCCTTTGCCGGCATTATCTGATCTTAGTCGATAAGTCAAGCCTACAGTCAAATCACGCTGAAAAAAAAGGTTAATCAACATCGGTACCCATTGATGAGTAACCATTTGGGAATACCAGATGTGGCAAGTTTGAATGTGCGAGTGGATAATGGTTCGGAATTGTTAATCAGAGGGCCGAGTTCCAATTTCAGTCGGGTTCTTTATAGTCACTTACGCACAAATAACCTTGGGAAAGGTAGGAATCCATCTCTTCTTTTCTCAGCCAAGGATTAATTAGTCGTACTTATCAGTAAATCATTATTATCTCTAAAAATTCTTATAATCTAAAAATAGTTTTCCTTTAAATACCATGCAAAAGGCAGTTTAAAAAAATCATTCAATCAACTTCACAAACGCTCGAGATGTCGTCTTTGGTGCAATTATGTTTATAGCAGCTTGCTTCAGCGCAAACTTCTTGGTCTTTAAGTACTCAATTGACAGCTGAAAGGCTTGGTAACCTGGCTTTTGAGAGTGCAAAGTGCATTGTCCTGAAAGATGGCAATTCATCGTAGAAATGTACATTTGGTTTTCAAATATATATTGAAATATCTGCTACAAGACATATCTTTCCTATTGTTGATGAGATCCAAAACCGTTTCCATAACTATCACACTACATCTATCGGATTACAGGTTTCCAAACATGTATCCCATCGCTTTCTTAAAGGAATTGCATGCATGTGCTCTGCAATAGACCTTTTCTAGATCTTGAAAGTCTGATATGCCCACTGAATGCGCATTCAGTGCTGGGCATCTAAATCTCTCCCCTCATATGCTACACAGATCTATACACTGTGTTTGATCAAAGCTTTTTACAATTTGTGCTACAGTAGGCCTTCTGTTGGTTCGTACTTTACTCTGAATTTTCTATTCATATATCAAGTTGATAAATTTCCTTCGCTTAAAGTGTTTTCAAGGTTTAGTGATTTTCCTACCGCGGATCACTGCCGACAGGTACCCTCTAGAAATGAACACGAAAAACTGACAAGTAATGCCTTATGCACATATTATGTTTGGAGAAAACTATTTTGCTTTTACGTTTTTATTTTTGCCGATAATTGCGGTATTACAGATATCAAAATAAAATAAACAAGGCCAGCTTAAATCATTATATATCTTTGTCATCGACATTTATAAATGTTATGAGACAGTAACTGTCATTCTTGATACATGTGATTTATTTTAATATGTTAGTTTATCTGCGTATATTGTCCGCCATGTGCCACAAATGAGAGTTACATTCTTCAGAGCTCGTCAGGTACGATCTTTGAAAACAACAAATGGCTTATGGATTCCATTTACAAGAGCAGAAGAATAGTTCGACTGAAAGATTCTGTTAACAACAGTAGATATAGTAAGGAACGATTTGAGGGTCCAATTGCCGATAATAATGTTGGAGTTCCGGGGAAAACTACTTTATGCATGCTGATTTTCAAGGCGTGAAAGAAGACAGATTGTTTCCGCCAGGAAGAATGGTATAACATAATTTTACTTCGTCTTTCTTAAGGCCCTTTTCCGGACAATCCGTAAACTGCTCTGTGCACATTCCACGAGTCCGAAAGCTGGGCGCACAAACGGTAAAGGGTAGAAAGACTAATGACTGAAGACCTTTTATGTTGTACGATATTGGCTACCATCGGTTGGCAACGCAAGGTGCTGATAGGAAAAATAGCGACATTCTTCCAAACAAATGCCATTTCTTTTTCAGAATAAATAAATAGAAAAGACAAATACGCAGTGACAACGTTAGGAAGAAGAAATCTTTCTGCATAGAATTTTTCTTCTTCGTAGATCAGAAAAATCCTCACGCAGACATTATGGAAGCTTCATCAGCAATAGGTGGTGGCACCCCTCATTAGACAGCACTCTCTCTCTCTCTCTCTCTCTCTATATATATATATATATATATATATATATATAGAGAGAGAGAGAGAGAGAGAGAGGGAGAGAGAGGGTTACGATAAGAGGTAGTTTAAATGAATAGGAGGGGAGGATAACCTGTTCAAATATAGAGTCAACCGTTAAGATTGTTGTGATCGAGGAAGCATCCTCTTGGGAGTCTGTTACATAGGGCAGTGGTTCGCCAGAAGAAGCTGTTTGAGTGAAACTTACTTCTCGCTGATGGAATATGGACGGGATTTGGGTGGTGTACTACTATGTTAATGGCATGGCATGTCCTAGCCGTGAACGTTAGACCTGGCGGAACCAAGAGGTGCAGTTCATTCGAGCACTTTCCATGGTAGTAGCAATAGAGCATCTCGAGGCTCGCCACATCCTGCTGGTAAGAGAGAGGTAGATGGGTGGAAAATAATTCTTCCCGAAAAAGGACTGGGAGATGCTTTTGAACTCGATGAAAACGGCAAAGTGATGAATGGACAGCATCTCGCACAAATATGACAAACATACTCCATTTTCGGTCTGATTTGGCTCAGGTAGAGGACAGCAAAAGGAGTCAGGTACTTACTAGAGCAGTACAGAGCCAATCATTTTACCTGCATATTTAGCGATGGAACGTATATAGAAATTCTAGAGTTTGAGGCCTAATATCCTCTCGATAAACGGGGCCACCACGAGAGGATGTCCGTTCGTCGTGACTCATCGGCACTGATGGAATGTATTCAGTTAGGATTTAGAGGTACTGAATGTAACAAGCGACAGGAAGACTGACGGTCAATAACTACACTTAGGGATCTACATGTTTGTAAGTATTTTATAACAGAGAAAACTCGCCCAATGATTCAGCAGCTGGAGAACATTTGTAGATAACCTTTGTGTCAAACCTTGTCGAAGTCCTTCGAGATATCTACAATATGGCAGTACAATAGATCCAATATTATACACCTGATGATTGGATAGCCACCATCAAAGTTACTCAAAGTTTCAGATCGCTGACTAGCCTGGAGTTACTGCTGTAAGAGTAACCATCATCATTCGCATCGAGTGGCCCCACCAGAGAATACTGCATGGTTCAGAAACCATTCACAAAGTGGCAGTACAATAGATCCAATATTATACACATGGTGATAGGATAGCCACATTGCTAAAATATTCAGATCGCTCACTAGCCTGGAGTTACTGCTGTAAGAGTAAGCATCATCATGGCATCGAGTAGCCCCACCAGAGACAACTGCAAGTTTCAGACACCATTCACAAAGATGCAGTACAATAGATCCAATATTATACACCTGATGATAGGTTAGCCTCCTTGAAAGTTACTCAAATGTTCAGATCGCTGACTAGCCTGGAGATACTGCTGTAACAGTAACCATCATCCTGGCATCGACTGATCCCACAAGAGACTATTGCATGGTTCAGAAACAATTCACGTAATGGCAGTGCAATAGACCCAATATTATACACTTGATGATAGGATAGCCTCCTTCAAAGTTACTCAAAGTTTCAGATCAATGACCAGCCTTGAATTACTGCTGTAAGAGTAACCATCATCATGGCATCGAGTGGCCGCACCTGAGACTACTATATGGTTCAGAAACCATTCACAAAGTGGCAGTACGATATATCCAATATTATACACCTGACGATAGGATAGCCTTCTTCAAAGTTACTCAAAGTTTCAGATCGCTGACAAGCCGGGAGTTACTGCTGTAAGAGTAACCATCATCATGGCATCGAGTGGCACCACCAGAGACCACTGAATGGTTCAGAAACCATTCACAAAGTGGCAGTACAATAGATTCAATATTATACACCTGATGATAGGATAGCCTCCTTCAAAGTAACTCAAAGTTTCAGATCGCTGACTAGCCTGGAGTTACTGCTGTAAGAGTAACCATCATCATGCCATCGATTGGCACCACCAAAGACCACTGCATGGTTCAGAAACCATTCAGAAAGTGGCAGTACAATAGGACCAATATTATACACCTGATGATAGGATAGCCTCCTTCAAAGTTACTCAAAGTTTCAGATCGCTGACAAGCCTGGAGTTACTGCTGTAACAGTAACCATCATCATAGCATCGAGTGGCCCCACCAGAGACTAATGCATGGTTTAAAAACCATTCACAAAGTGGCAGTACAATAGATCCAATATTATACACCTGATGATAGGATAGCCTCCTTCAAAGTTACTCAAAGTTTCAGATCGCTGACAAGCGTGGAGACACTGCTGTAACAGTAACCATCATCATGGCATCGAGTGGCACCACCAAAGACCACTGCATGGTTCAGAAAACATTCACAAAGTGGCAGTACAATAGATCCAATATTATACACCTGATGATAGGATAGCCTCCGTCAAAGTTACTTAAAGATTCAGATCGCTGACTAGCCTGGAGTTACAGCTGTAAGAGTAACCATCATCATGGCATCGAGTGGCCCCACCAGAGACTAATGCATGGTTCAAAAACCATTCACAAATTGGCAGTACAATAGATCCAATATTATACACCTGATGATAGGATAGCCTCCTTCAAAGTTACTCAAAGTTTCAGATCGTTGACTAGCCTTGAGTTACTGCTGTAAGAGTAACCATCATCATGGCATCGAGTGGCCCCACCAGAAACTACTGCATGGTTCAGAAACCATTCAAAAAGTGGCAGTACAATAGGTCCAATATTATACACCTGATGATAGGGTAGCCTCCTTCAAAGATACTCAAAGTTTCAGATCGTTGACAAGCGTGGAGACACTGCTGTAAGAGTAACCATCATCATGGCATCGAGTGGCACCACCAGAGACTACTGCATGGTTCAGAAACCATTCACAAAGTGGCAGTACAATAGATCCAATATTATACACATGATGAAAGGATAGGCTCATTCAAAATTACTCAAAGGTTCAGATCGCTCACTAGCCTGGAGTTACTGCTGTAAGAGTAACCATCATCATGGCATCGAGTGGCCCCAACAGAGACTACTGCATTGTTCAGAAACCATTCACAAAGTGGCAGTACAATAGATCCAATATTATACACCTGATGATAAGATAGCCTCCTTCAAAGTTACTCAAAGTTTCACATCGTTGACAAGCCTGGAGACACTGCTGTAACAGTAACCATCATCATGGCATCGAGTGGCCCCACCACAGACTACTGCATCGTTCAGAAACCATTCACAAAGTGGCAGTACAAAAGATCCGATATTATACACCTGATGATAGGGTTGCCTCCTTCAAAGATACTCAAAGTTTCAGATCGTTGACAAGCCTGGAGACACTGCTGTAAGAGTAACCATAATCATGGCATCGAGTGGCACCACTAGAGACCACTGCATGGTTCAGAAACCATTCACAAAGTTGCAGTATAATAGATCCGATATTATACACCTGATGATAGGATAGCCTCCGTCAAACATACACAAAGTTTCAGATCGTTGACAAGCCTGGTGACACTGCTGTAACAGTAACCATCATCATGGCATAGAGTGGCCCCACCAGAGACTACTGCATCGTCCAGAAACCATTCACAAAGTGGCAGTACAATAGGTCCAATATTATACAACTGATGATAGGTTAGCCTCCTTGAAAGTTACTCAAATGTTCAGATCGCTGACTAGCCTGGAGATACTGCTGTAACAGTAACCATCATCCTGGCATCGACTGATCCCACAAGAGACTATTGCATGGTTCAGAAACCATTCACGTAATGGCAGTGCAATAGACCCAATATTATACACTTGATGATAGGATAGCCTCCTTCAAAGTTACTCAAAGTTTCAGATCGCTGACAAGCCTGGAGTTACTGCTGTAACAGTAACCATCATCATGGCATCGAGTGGCAGCACCAGAGACTACTGCATGTTTCAGAACCCATTCAAAATGTGTCAGTAAAATAGATCCAATATTATACACCTGATGATAGGATAGCCTCATTCAAAATTACTCAAAGTTTCTGATCGCTCACTAGCCTGGAGTTACTGCTGTAAGAGTAACCATCATCATGGCATCGAGTGGCCCAACCTGAGACTACTGTATGGTTCAGAAACCATTCACAAAGTGGAAGTACGATAGATCCAATATTATACACCTGATGATAGGATAGCCTTCTTCAAAGTTACTCAAAGTTTCAGATCGCTGACAAGCCTGGAGTTACTGCTGTAACAGTAACCATCATCATGGCATCGAGTGGCCCCACCAGAGACTACTGCATGATTTAGAAACCATTCACAAAGTGGCAGTACAATAGGTCCAATATTATACACCTGATGATAGGATAGCCTCCTTCAAAGTTACTCAAAGTTTCAGATCGCTGACAAGCCTGGAGACACTGCTGTAACAGTAACCATCATCAAGACATTGAGTGGCACCACCAGAAACTAATGCATGGTTTAGAAACCATTCACAAAGTGGCAGTACAATAGGTCCAATATTATACACCTGATGATAGGATAGCTTCCTTCAAAGTTACTCAAAGTTTCAGATCGCTGACAAGACTGGAGACACTGCTGTAACAGTAACCATCATCATGGCATCGAGTGGCCCCACCAGAGACTACTGCATCGTTCAGAAACCATTCACAAAGTGGTAGTACAATAGATCCAATATTATACACCTGATGATAGGATAGCCTCCGTCAAAGTTACTTAAAGATTCAGATCGCTGTCTAGCCTGGAGTTACAGCTGTAAGAGTAACCATCATCATGGCATCGAGTGGGCCCACCAGAGACTAATGCATGGTTCAAAAACCATTCACAAAGTGGCAGTACAATAGGTCCAATATTATACACCTGATGATAGGATAGGCTCATTCAAAATTACTCAAAGGTTCAGATCGCTCACTAGCCTGGAGATACTGCTGTAAGAGTAACCATCATCATGGCATCGAGTGGACCCACCAGAGACTACTGCATGGTTCAGAAACCATTCACAAAGTGGCAGTACAATAGGTCCAATATTATACACCTGATGATAGGATCGCCTCCTTGAAAGTTACTCAAAGTTTCAGATCGCTGACAAGCCTGGAGTTACTGCTGTAAGAGTAACCATCATCATGGCATCGAGTGTACCCACAAGAAACTACTGCATGGTTCAGAAACCATTCGCAAAGTGGCAGTACAATAGATCCAATATTATACACCTGATGATAGGATAGCCTCCTTCAAAGTTACTCAAATTTTCAGATCGTTGACAAGCCTGGAGACACTGCTGTAACAGTAACAATCATCATGGCATCGAGTGGCCCCACCAGAGACTACTGCATGGTTCAGAAACCATTCACAAATTGGCAGTATAATAGATCCAATATTATACACCTGATGATAGGATAGCCTACTTCAAAGTTACTCAAAGGTTCAGATCGCTCACTAGCCTGGAGTTACTGCTGTAAGAGTAACCATCATCATGGCATCGAGTGGCCCCACAAGAAACTACTGCATGGTTCAGAAACCATTCGCAAAGTGGCAGTACAATAGATCCAATATTATACACCTGATGATAGGATAGCCTCCTTGAAATATACTCAAAGTTTCAGATCGTTGACAAGCCTGGAGACACTGCTGTAACAGTAACAATCATCATGGCATCGAGTGGCCCCACCAGAGTCTACTGCATGGTTCAGAAACCATTCGCAAAGTGGCAGTACAATAGATCCAATATTATACACATGATGATAGGATAGCCTCCTTCAAAGTTACTCAAAGATTCAGATCGCTAACTAGCCTGGAGTTACTGCTGTAAGAGTAACCATCATCATGGCATAGAGTGGCCCCAGCAGAAACTACTGCATGGTTCAGAAACCATTCGCAAAGTGGCAGTACAATAGATCCAATATTATACACCTGATGATAGGATAGCCTCCTTCAAAGTTACTCATAGTTTCAGATCGTTGACAAGCCTGGAGACACTGCTCTAACAATAACCATCATCATGGCATCGAGTGGCCCCACCAGAGACTACTGCATGGTTCAGAAACCATTCAAAAAGTGGCAGCACAATAGGTCCAATATTATACACCTGATGATAGGATAGCCTCCTTCAATTTACTCAAAGATTCAGATCGGTGACAAGCCTGGAGTTACTGCTGTAAGAGTAACCATGATCATGGCATCGAGTGACCCCACCAGAGACTACTGCATGGTTCAGAAACCATTCACAAGGTGGCAGTACAATAGATCCAATATTATACACCTGATGATAGGATAGCCTCCTTCAAAGTTACTCAAAGATTCAGATCGCTGACTAGCCTGGAGTTACTGCTGTAAGAGTAACCATCACCATGGCATCGAGTGGTCCCACCAGAAACTACTGCATGGTTCAGAAACCATTCACAAAGTGGCAATACAATAGATCCAATATTATACACCTGATGATAGGATAGCCTCCTTCAAAGTTACTCAAAGTTTCTGATCGGTGACAAGCCTGGAGACACTGGTGTAACAGTAACCATCATCATGGCATCGAGTGGCTCCACCAGAGACTACTTCATGGTTCAGAAACCATTCACAAGGTGGCAGTACAATAGGTCCAATATTATACACCTGATGATAGGATAGCCTCCTTCAAAGTTACTCAAAGTTTCTGATCGGGGACAAGCCTGGATACACTGGTGTAACAGTAACCATCATCATGGCATCGAGTGGCCCCACCAGAGACTACTGCATCGTTCAGAAATCATTCACTAAGTGGCAGTACAATAGATCCAATATTATACACCTGATGATAGGATAGCCTCATTCAAAATTACTTAAAGGTTCAGATCGCTCACTAGCCTTGAGTTACTGCTGTAAGAGTAACCATCATCATGGCATCGAGTCGCCCCACCAGAGACTACTGCATGGTTCAGAAACCATTCACAAAGTGGCAGTACAATAGATCCAATATTATACACCTGATGATAGGATAGCCTCCTTCAAAGTTACTCATAGTTTCAGATCGTTGACAAGCCTGGAGACACTGCTCTAACAATAACCATCATCATGGCATCGAGTGGCCCCACCAAAACTACTGCATGGTTCAGAAACCATTCAAAAAGTGGCAGCACAATAGGTCCAATATTATACACCTGATGATAGGATAGCCTCCTTCAATTTACTCAAAGATTCAGATCGGTGACAAGCCTGGAGTTACTGCTGTAAGAGTAACCATGATCATGGCATCGAGTGGCCCCAGCAGAGACTACTGCATGGTTCAGAAACCATTCACAAGGTGGCAGTACAATAGATCTAATATTATACACCTGATGATAGGATAGCCTCCTTCAAAGTTACTCAAAGATTCAGATCACTGACTAGCCTGGAGTTACTGCTGTAAGAGTAACCATCACCATGGCATCGAGTGGTCCCACCAGAAACTACTGCATGGTTCAGAAACCATTCACAAAGTGGCAGTACAATAGATCCAATATTATACACCTGATGATAGGATAGCCTCCTTCAAAGTTACTCAAAGTTTCTGATCGGTGACAAGCCTGGAGACACTGGTGTAACAGTAACCATCATCATGGCATCGAGTGGCCCCACCAGAGACTATTGCATGGTTCAGAAACCATTCACAAAGTGGCAGTACAATAGATCCAATATTATACACCTGATGATAGGATAGCCTCCTTCAAAGTTACTCAAAGGTTCAGATCACTCACTAGCCTGGAGTTACTGCTGTAAGAGTAACCATCATCATGGCATCGAGTGGCCCCACAAGAAACTACTGCATGGTTAAGAAACCATTCGCAAAGTGGCAGTACAATAGATCCAATATTATACACTTGATGATAGGATAGCCTCATTCAAAATTACTTAAAGCTTCAGATCGCTCACTAGCCTTGAGTTACTGCTGTAAGAGTAACCATCATCATGGCATCGAGTGGCCCACCAGAGACTACTGCATGGTACAGAAACAATTCACAAGGTGGCAGTACAATAGGTCCAATATTATACACCTGATGATAGGATAGCCTCCTTCAAAATTACTCAAAGATTCAGATCGCTGACTAGCCTGGAGTTACTGCTGTAAGAGTAACCATCATCATGGAATCGAGTGGCCCCACCAGAGACTACTGCATGGTTCAGAAACCATTCACAAGTTGGCAGTACAATAGATCCAATATTATACACTTGATGATAGGATAGCCTCATTCAAAATTACTTAAAGGTTCAGATCGCTCACTAGCCTTGAGTTACTGCTGTAAGAGTAACCATCATCATGGCATCGAGTGGCCCACCAGAGACTACTGCATGGTACAGAAACCATTCACAAGGTGGCAGTACAATAGGTCCAATATTATACACCTGATGATAGGATAGCCTCCTTCAAAGTTACTCAAAGATTCAGATGGCTGACTAGCCTGGAGTTACTGCTGTAAGAGTAACGATCACCATGGCATCGAGTGGCCCCACCAGAAACTACTGCATGGTTCAGAAACCATTCACAAAATGGCAGTACAATAGATCCAATATTATACACCTGATGATAGGATAGCCTCCTTCAAAGTTTCTCAAAGTTTCTGATCGGTGACAAGCCTGGAGACACTGCTCTAACAATAACCATCATCATGGCATCGAGTGGCCCCACCAGAGACTACTCCATGGTTCAGAAACCATTCACAAATTGGCAGTACAATAGATCCAATATTATACCCCTGATGATAGGATAGCATCCTTCAAAGTTACTCAAAGTTTCAGATCGTTGACAAGCCTGGAGACACTGCTGTAACAGTAACCATCATCATGGCATCGAGTGGCCCCACCAGAGACTACTGCATGGTTCAGAAACGATTCCCAAGGTGGCAGTACAATAGATCCAATATTATACACCTGATGATAGGATAGCCTCCTTCAAAGTTACTCAAAGATTCAGATCGCTGACTAGCCTGGAGTTACTGCTGTAAGAGTAACCATCACCATGGCATCGAGTGGCCCCACCAGAAACTACTGCATGGTTCAGAAACCATTCACAAAGTGGCAGTACAATAGATCCAATATTATACACCTGATGATAGGATAGCCTCCTTCAAAGTTACTCAAAGTTTCTGATCGGTGACAAGCCTGGAGACACTGGTGTAACAGTAACCATCATCATGGCATCGAGTGGCCCCACCAGAGACTACTTCATGGTTCAGATACCATTCACAAAGTGGCAGTACAATAGATCCAATATTATAAACCTGATGATAGGATAGCCTCCTTCAAAGTTACTCAAAGTTTCAGATCGTTGACAAGCCTGCAGACACTGCTGTAAGAGTAACCATCATCATGGCATCGAGTGGCCCCACCAGAGACTACTGCATCGTTCAGAAACCATTCACAAAGTGGCAGTACAATAGATCCAATATTATACACCTGATGATAGGATAGCCTCATTCTAAATTACTTAAAGGTTCAGATCGCTCACTAGCCTTGAGTTACTGCTGTATGAGTAACCATCATCTTGGCATCGAGTGGCCCCAACAGAGACTACTGCATGGTTCAGAAACCATTCACAAAGTGGCAGTACAATAGATCCAATATTATACACTTGATGATAGGATAGCCTCATTCAAAATTACTTAAAGGTTCAGATCGCTCACTAGCCTTGAGTTACTGCTGTAAGAGTAACCATCATCATGGCATCGAGTGGCCCACCAGAGACTACTGCATGGTACAGAAACCATTCACATGGTGGCAGTACAATAGGTCCAATATTATACACCTGATGATAGGATAGCCTCCTTCAAAATTACTCAAAGATTCAGATCGCTGACTAGCCTGTAGTTACTGCTGTAAGAGTAACCATCATCATGGAATCGAGTGGCCCCACCGGAGACTACTGCATGGTTCAGAAACCATTCACAAGTTGGCAGTACAATAGATCCAATATTATACACTTGATGATAGGATAGCCTCATTCAAAATTACTTAAAGGTTCAGATCGCTCACTAGCCTTGAGTTACTGCTGTAAGAGTAACCATCATCATGGCATCGAGTGGCCCACCAGAGACTACTGCATGGTACAGAAACCATTCACAAGGTGGCAGTACAATAGGTCCAATATTATACACCTGATGATAGGATAGCCTCCTTCAAAGTTACTCAAAGATTCAGATCGCTGACTAGCCTGGAGTTACTGCTGTAAGAGTAACCATCACCATGGCATCGAGTGGCCCCACCAGAAACTACTGCATGGTTCAGAAACCATTCACAAAATGGCAGTACAATAGATCCAATATTATACACCTGATGATAGGATAGCCTCCTTCAAAGTTACTCAAAGTTTCTGATCGGTGACAAGCCTGGAGACACTGCTCTAACAATAACCATCATCATGGCATCGAGTGGCCCCACCAGAGACAACTCCATGGTTCAGAAACCATTCACAAATTGGCAGTACAATAGATCCAATATTATACCCCTGATGATAGGATAGCATCCTTCAAAGTTACTCAAAGTTTCAGATCGTTGACAAGCCTGGAGACACTGCTGTAACAGTAACCATCATCATGGCATCGAGTGGCCCCACCAGAGACTACTGCATGGTTCAGAAACGATTCCCAAGGTGGCAGTACAATAGATCCAATATTATACACCTGATGATAGGATAGCCTCCTTCAAAGTTACTCAAAGATTCAGATCGCTGACTAGCCTGGAGTTACTGCTGTAAGAGTAACCATCACCATGGCATCGAGTGGCCCCACCAGAAACTACTGCATGGTTCAGAAACCATTCACAAAGTGGCAGTACAATAGATCCAATATTATACACCTGATGATAGGATAGCCTCCTTCAAAGTTACTCAAAGTTTCTGATCGGTGACAAGCCTGGAGACACTGGTGTAACAGTAACCATCATCATGGCATCGAGTGGCCCCACCAGAGACTACTTCATGGTTCAGATACCATTCACAAAGTGGCAGTACAATAGATCCAATATTATAAACCTGATGATAGGATAGCCTCCTTCAAAGTTACTCAAAGTTTCAGATCGTTGACAAGCCTGGAGACACTGCTGTAAGAGTAACCATCATCATGGCATCGAGTGGCCCCACCAGAGACTACTGCATGGTTCAGAAACCATTCACAAAGTGGCAGTACAATAGATCCAATATTATACACCTGATGATAGGATAGCCTCCTTCAAAGTTACTCAAAGTTTCTGATCGGTGACAAGCCTGGAGACACTGGTGTAACAGTAACCATCATCATGGCATCGAGTGGCCCCACCAGAGACTACTTCATGGTTCAGATACCATTCACAAAGTGGCAGTACAATAGATCCAATATTATAAACCTGATGATAGGATAGCCTCCTTCAAAGTTACTCAAAGTTTCAGATCGTTGACAAGCCTGGAGACACTGCTGTAAGAGTAACCATCATCATGGCATCGAGTGGCCCCACCAGAGACTACTGCATGGTTCAGAAACCATTCACAAAGTGGCAGTACAATAGATCCAATATTATACACCTGATGATAGGATAGCCTCCTTCAAAGTTACTCAAAGTTTCTGATCGGTGACAAGCCTGGAGACACTGGTGTAACAGTAACCATCATCATGGCATCGAGTGGCCCCACCAGAGACTACTTCATGGTTCAGATACCATTCACAAAGTGGCAGTACAATAGATCCAATATTATAAACCTGATGATAGGATAGCCTCCTTCAAAGTTACTCAAAGTTTCAGATCGTTGACAAGCCTGGAGACACTGCTGTAAGAGTAACCATCATCATGGCATCGAGTGGCCCCACCAGAGACTACTGCATCGTTCAGAAACCATTCACAAAGTGGCAGTACAATAGATCCAATATTATACACCTGATGATAGGATAGCCTCATTCTAAATTACTTAAAGGTTCAGATCGCTCACTAGCCTTGAGTTACTGCTGTATGAGTAACCATCATCTTGGCATCGAGTGGCCCCACCAGAGACTACTACATGGTTCAGAAACCATTCACAAAGTGGCAGTACAATAGATCCAATATTATACACTTGATGATAGGATAGCCTCATTCAAAATTACTTAAAGGTTCAGATCGCTCACTAGCCTTTAGTTACTGCTGTAAGAGTAACCATCATCATGGCATCGAGTGGCCCACCAGAGACTACTGCATGGTACAGAAACCATTCACAAGGTGGCAGTACAATAGGTCCAATATTATACACCTGATGATAGGATAGCCTCCTTCAAAATTACTCAAAGATTCAGATCGCTGACTAGCCTGGAGTTACTGCTGTAAGAGTAACCATCATCATGGAATCGAGTGGCTCCACCAGAGACTACTGCATGGTTCAGAAACCATTCACAAGTTGGCAGTACAATAGATCCAATATTATACACTTGATGATAGGATAGCCTCATTCAAAATTACTTAAAGGTTCAGATCGCTCACTAGCCTGGAGTTACTGCTGTAAGAGTAACCATCACCATGGCATCGAGTGGCCCCACCAGAAACTACTGCATGGTTCAGAAACCATTCACAAAATGGCAGTACAATAGATCCAATATTATACACCTGATGATAGGATAGCCTCCTTCAAAGTTACTCAAAGTTTCTGATCGGTGACAAGCCTGGAGACACTGCTCTAACAATAACCATCATCATGGCATCGAGTGGCCCCACCAGAGACTACTCCATGGTTCAGAAACCATTCACAAATTGGCAGTACAATAGATCCAATATTATACCCCTGATGATAGGATAGCATCCTTCAAAGTTACTCAAAGTTTCAGATCGTTGACAAGCCTGGAGACACTGCTGTAACAGTAACCATCATCATGGCCTCGAGTTGCCGCACCAGAGACTACTGCATGGTTCAGAAACCATTCCCAAGGTGGCAGTACAATAGATCCAATATTATACACCTGATGATGGGATAGCCTCCTTCAAAGTTACTCAAAGATTCAGATCGCTGACTAGCCTGGAGTTACTGCTGTAAGAGTAACCATCACCATGGCATCGAGTGGCCCCACCAGAAACTACTGCATGGTTCAGAAACCATTCACAAAGTGGCAGTACAATAGATCCAATATTATACACCTGATGATAGGATAGCCTCCTTCAAATTTACTCAAAGTTTCTGATCGGTGACAAGCCTGGAGACACTGGTGTAACAGTAACCATCATCATGGCATCGAGTGGCCCCACCAGAGACTACTTCATGGTTCAGATACCATTCACAAAGTGGCAGTACAATAGATCCAATATTATACACCTGATGATAGGATAGCCTCCTTCAAAGTTACTCAAAGTTTCAGATCGTTGACAAGCCTGGAGACACTGCTGTAAGAGTAACCATCATCATGGCATCGAGTGGCCCCACCAGAGACTACTGCATCGTTCAGAAACCATTCACAAAGTGGCAGTACAATAGATCCAATATTATACACCTGATGATAGGATAGCCTCATTCTAAATTACTTAAAGGTTCAGATCGCTCACTAGCCTTGAGTTACTGCTGTATGAGTAACCATCATCTTGGCATCGAGTGGCCCCACCAGAGACTACTGCATGGTTCAGAAACCATTCACAAAGTGGCAGTACAATAGATCAAATATTATACACCTGATGATAGGATAGCCTCCTTCAAAGTTACTCAAAGTTTCAGATCGGTGACAAGCCTGGAGACACTGCTGTAACAGTAACCATCATCATGGCATCGTGTGGCCACATCAGAGACTACTGCATGTTTCAGAAACCATTCACAAAGTGGCAGTACAATATGTCCAATATTATACACCTGATGATAGGATAGCCTCCTTCAAAGTTACTCAAAATATCAGATCGCTGACAAGCCTGGAGTTACTGCTGTAAGAGTAACCATCATCATGGCATCGAGTGGCCCCACCAGAGACTAATGCATGGTTCAAAAACCATTCACAAAGTGGCAGTACAATAGCTCCAATATTATACACCTGATGATAGGATAGCCTCATTCAAAGTTACTCAAAATTTCAAATCGCTGACAAGCCTGGAGACACTGCTGTAAGAGTAACCATCATCATGGCATCGAGTGGCCCCACCAGAGACTACTGCATGGTTCAGAAACCATTCACAAAGTGGCAGTACAATAGATCCAATATTATACACCTGATGATAGGATAGCCCCCTTCAAAGTTACTCAAATTTTCAGATCGTTGACAAGCCTGGAGACACTGCTCTAACAATAACCATAATCATGTCATCGAGTGGCCCCACCAGAGACTACTCCATATTTCAGAAACCATTCACAAAGTGGCAGTACAATAGATCCAATATTATACACCTGATGATAGGATAGCCTCCTTCAAAGTTACTCAAGATTCAGATCGCTGGTTAGCCTGGAGTTACTGCTGTAAGAGTAACCATCATCATGGCATCGAGTGGCCCCACCAGAAACTACTGCATGATTCAGAAACCATTCACAAAATGGCAGTACAATAGATCCAATATTATACACCTGATGATAGGATAGCCTCCTTCAAAGTTACTCAAATTTTCAGATCGTTGACAAGCCTGGAGACACTGCTCTAACAATAACCATAATCATGTCATCGAGTGGCCCCACCAGAGACTACTCCATGGTTCAGAAACCATTCACAAATTGGCAGTACAAAAGATCCAATATTATACAACTGATGATAGGATAGCCTCCTTCAAAATTACTCAAAATATCAGATCCCTGACAAGCCTGGCGTTACTGCTGTAACAGTAACCATCATCATGGCATCGAGTGGCCCCACCAGAGACTAATGCATGGTTCAAAAACCATTCACAAAGTGGGAGTACAATAGATCCAATATTATACACCTGATGATAGGATAGCCTCCTTCAAATTTACTGAAAGTTTCAGATCACTGACAAGCCTTGAGTTACTGCTGTAAGAGTAACCATGATCATGGCATCGAGTGCCCCACCAGAGACTAATGCAGGGTTCAGAAACCATTCACAAAGTGGCAGTACAATAGATCCAATATTATACACCTGATGATAGGATAGCCTCCTTCAAAGTTACTCAAATTTTCAGATCGTTGACCAGCCTGGAGACACTGCTCTAACAATAACCATCATCATGGCATCGAGTGGACCCACCAGAGACTACTCCATGGTTCAGAAACCATTCACAAATTGGCAGTACAATAGATCCAATATTATACATCTGATGATAGGATAGCCTCCTTCAAAGTTACTCAAAATATCAGATCCCTGACAAGCCTGGCGTTACTGCTGTAACAGTAACCATCATCATGGCATCGAGTGGCCCCACCAGAGACTAATGCATGGTTAAAAAACCATTCACAAAGTGGGAGTACAATAGATCCAATATTATACACCTGATGATAGGATAGTCTCCTTCAAATTTACTCAAAGTTTCAGATCACTGACAAGCCTTGAGTTACTGCTGTAAGAGTAACCATGATCATGGCATCGAGTGGCCACACTAGAGACTACTGCCTGGTTCAGAAACCATTCACAAAGTGGCAGTACAACAGATCCAATATTATACACCTGATGATAGGATAGCCTCCTTCAAAGTTACTCAAATTTCAGATCGTTGACAAGCCTGGAGACACTGCTGTAACAGTAACCATCATCATGGCATCGAGTGGCCCCACCAGAGACTACTGCATCGTTCAGAAACCATACACAAAGTGGCAGTACAATAGATCCAATATTTTACATTTGATGATAGGATAGCCTCATTCAAAATTACTTAAAGGTTCAGATCGCTCACTAGCCTTGAGTTACTGCTGTATGAGTAACCATCATCTTGGCATCGAGTGGCCCCACCAGAGACTAATGCAGGGTTCAGAAACCATTCACAAAGTGGCAGTACAATAGATCCAATATTATACACCTGATGATAGGATAGCCTCCTTCAAAGTTACTCAAAGTTTCAGATCGGTGACAAGCCTGGAGACACTGCTGTAACAGTAACCATCATCATGGCATCGTGTGGCCACATCAGAGACTACTGCATGTTTCAGAAACCATTCACAAATTGGCAGTACAATATGTCCAATATTATACACCTGATGATAGGATAGCCTCCTTCAAAGTTACTCAAAATATCAGATCGCTGACAAGCCTGGAGTTACTGCTGTAAGAGTAACCATCATCATGGCATCGAGTGGCCCCACCAGAGACTAACGCATGGTTCAAAACCCATTCACAAAGTGGCAGTACAATAGCTCCAATATTATACACCTGATGATAGGATAGCCTCATTCAAAATTACTCAAAATTTCAAATCGCTGACAAGCCTGGAGACACTGCTGTAAGAGTAACCATCATCATGGCATCGAGTGGCCCCACCAGAGACTACTGCATGGTTCAGAAACCATTCACAAAGTGGCAGTACAATATATCCAATATTATACACCTGATGATAGGATAGCCTCCTTCAAATTTACTCAAATTTTCAGATCGTTGTCTAGCCTGGAGTTACTGCTGTAAGAGTAACCATCATCATGGCATCGAGTGGCCCCACCAGAGACTACTGCATCGTTAAGAAACCATTCACAAAGTGACAGTACAATAGGTCCAATATTATACACCTGATGATAGGATAGCCTCCTTCAAAGTTACTCAAAGTTTCAGATCGCTGACAAGCCTGGAGACACTGCTGTAACAGTAACCATCATCATGGCATCGAGTGGCCCCACCAGAGACTACTGCATGTTTCAGAAAATATTCCCAATATGGCAGTATAATAGACCCAATATTATACACAAATTACTCAAAGGTTCAGAACCCTGAGTAGCAGGCAGATAATGCCACCCCCCCCAAATCCTTTACCTTCGGCACCATTCATGAGCGGGCAATTAACCTATCTATGTGTGTGTGTTTGTGTGTGTGTGTGTATGTGTGTGTTTGAGTGTGTTGTGTTTTGACTTATCCAATATAAGAAGAAGGAGGTGGAGGTTTAGCAGGAAAATTAAATGAAATCTTGTTTTAAACGTCTTTCACAACTGATGATACGTATCTCGTACCATCTACATTTCCTGTGTCGTCAACTAAAATGTATAATGGACCCATCCGAAAGAGGACAGTTGTCTACATCATATCTCGGATCTTGAAAATGACCTGAAGTTTGGCTCAAAGGACTCTATCTTCAACTTTTGGACAATGTCTAAAGTCATTTGAAGATATATGCACTTCCTTGAACGTAATCAAGAAAAGTTGATTAAACATTTAAAAAAAAAATTTCATATGTCGTTTTTAATGATGCGCACACACACACACACACACACAAACACACACACTGAAAAATAACTGAACAAATCTGAAAAGCTAACAAAATAAGAATAATTGTTTAACAGAAACAACAGAGTCTTGTCTATTAAATAGAAAAAAAGAAATAGAAAAAATAACAACTTAGAAATTAAATGAAAATATCTGAAAATTTCTTTTTGCTGGTCCCAGCTGAGAACGGCAAAGATTGTAGTTTGATATTTATGGGTTCTGTTTTGCAATCTTGTTGGACCGGCCTTTTACTTTTAACGACAATATAGCAGAAGACAGATTGAATTCTGGAGTTGTTGGAAAATTTCCAACGTCATTATTAGCGTAATGTTAGGGAAATCTTAGAAACGTCTTTGAAGTTTAATCAAGTTAAGATTAAACTCGTTATTGCCCGTGGAACAAGTCGACAATAATAAGTCATTTACAAGCCTGAGAAAAGATCAGAAACAGAGAAACACGTTTGCTAAGAATTTATATTAAGATGGTCTTTTTAATAAGAGCAGTCTGCTTTCCTCGTGAATTGACATTCAGGCATCAGTACCCAGCTGTTTGAAGTCTTACCCCAACCAACAAACTCCAGCGTGGCAGAGAGCAAAAAAAGTTAAAACGCACAAAAAATAATGAGTGAATGTCGAGTGATGCAGATGAAAGCAGCTAGAAAACACGTGGTTATTCGTTTTTCACAACCATTGAGTGGATCGATTCACACGCCAAACTTGTGACCAGTTTCGATATTTATTGGAAGTCAATCCAGATAAGAATAGTAAAAATAACATGTAAACTGAAACAACGGCACTATTACTACAACTTTCAACTAGATTACATACTTGTAAGGTACAAACAAATGTTATATATATATATATATATATATATATATATATATATATATATATATATATATATATATATATATAAAAGTGGACATGGAAGTCAGCACTTAGAGGCGACAGTCTGTTTCATGCTAGTGCAATCGTCAGGCGACTAGTGCTGTTATTTTTCTCGGCTGTTTATATAAGGGTCAGTGGTGCATTATGGGTAGTATATTTTGGCGGTTACTTTTACCGGAAGTCGCTTATTTGTTTATTTATTTATGTCAAATTATTTTGCTTGTTTTTTTGTTTGTTTTTTTATTTTTATTTTTATTTTTTATCTTATATATTTATTTATTTATTCTTTTATTTTGATCGGTGTTTTTGGTTAACGTAGTAAAAATTTGTTTATATAGCTTATTGTTGGTAGTCTATAATGGCCGCCATTTACCGGAAATCGCTTGTTCGCTTATTTATTTGGGTCAAATTGTTTTGCTTATTATTTTTATTTTTATTTGTATAACAGTTATAACTTTCGTCCGTTCTTTTGTTTTGATTTTATTTCGCATATTCTAACAGGTGTGGTTTTGTGATTTGTTTGGAGTAGTTTATTTTGCTTATTTTATTATTGTTTGTTTATATATTTATTTATTTTTCTATTTTAAGTTACGTAGTAAAAATTTGTTTTCATGTCTACATTTTGAGATTAGCTCGGATCTTTTATTTAATAATTTATTTTGATCTTGGAAGGTAACGATAGCTATTTTTTCCTCCAAGCAAAGTTTGCAAGTTTTTGATAGGTTGTTGTAGGCTGATGATTTTTTCCTTATTTTCCAAGATATTTTTGGTGTGTTGTGTGTTTTGTTTTTTATTTCCCAGATATACGTAGAAAGCATTGTGCTGTTCGCATATTTACTATTTGTCCACTTTTATATTTACACACGCTCTATCTCTGATATTGAGCACTTTACCCCATAAATATAGCACACTTTAAGACTATGTTTCAAAAGCGAGAAATCAAGCGAGGATTTGGGAATAACTATTCCCAAATTCTCGCTTGACGAGGAAGCGTGACCACACACCTTAACTCAACATAATTTCAAAAATTATATTAGTGGTCTCGGCTCTCGCTTTTGAAACATGAGAACTCTTATGTAGCGAAGGAATCATATTTTTAAAACAAAAAATATTATATATATATATATATATATATATATATATATATATGTAAATTGTAGTTTTAAGGCCTGCTATATTTATGGGTTAAAGTGCTAAATTTCAGCGGTAGAGTGTATATAAATATAAAAGTGAAGACAACACCCAGAGATGAGAGTCTGTTTCATGCTAAACGCAATCGTCAGGCCACCAGTCTATTTAGCATGAAACAGTTTGTCACCTCTGGGTGTTGAATTCAATATCCACTTTCACACACACATATATATATATATATATATATATATATATATATATATATATATATATATATATATATATAGTATATGATGGACTCTTTGGTCGATGAGAAACCGATAACTGACTTTTGATGTTTGAGTTGTATGTGATACTCTTCAGTCCCGCTAATGACCTGCATACAAGTCCTCATATTCTTAACAGTGGAGATCTTGGAACATAGACTCAGGAATATTTTCTCACGCTTTTCGCCGATCACAATTCCCTAAATTCATAATAGTTGAATTTGGTACATGTAAAATCTCGGCTAGCAGTCAAGTCGAGAGGTTGACGACTTGTACCAGATCAATAACACACACCCACAAACAAGCGCGAACATTTCCACATTTAAATATATATTCTATAATATAAAAGATTATATATTTATCGATCACGCAACCTGATCTTCTCTATATAGTAATAAGATATTGTGGTAAGTTGATTACTAAACATCAATAAGCGATCATACCTCGTGTTACCATAACAAGGGAATAACGTTGTAATTAATTAAAGGAAATACCTTGATTTTTATTTCATTTAATCTTGTTAACTTTGTTGGGATATTTTCACATTGAATCATTTAAAATGCAGTCTTTATAAAAGAAAACATTCTAGATTACTCTCGTAAAATTTTGTTTTTATTGGTCAAGTCGTCTATCTATTTTTCAATCTATAACAAATAAATAATTTAACATTGGAATTTTTTGTCGCTGGAAGATCATAACGTCTTATTGAAAAACAAATTTCTATCAGTATTTTTAATATGTCAATGATTACTCACATCATCGTCAGCACATTAATGTCCTGAAGATTATGAGCTGATAAAATCTTGAATAATTTTTATCCCGCTTCATCAAATTGATTATTTAAAAGCATTTTCTACGGTTGCTTTTCGATGTATAATGTTTATTTTCTTCGTCTCATGCAACACTATTCTATTCCACAAAAAGGGATTTGGTCCAAATGAAGGCGCGCCACTGATTCTGTTTGTAGACCGATGAGTCTGCGGGTTTTATTTCATTTATTTGATTTTGATTTTTACATTGCTATGTTAAAAGAAAAAAAAACAGCTTCGTGTTGTGTTCAGTATTTTGTTGGGAAACGTTTATTACAGTTAACTGTCATATCAATATTCAATAAGGGGACCGATTGTTTCTATTGCACTTTGTACGGTTGGTGAAAGAGGCTGTCTAAAGGAAATCAAATATCTTTGGGATTACGTACTTAAAAGAACCTTTGTGCCGCATTTTGCCAAACAAATCAATAGATATTAGATCAAAAGATCTCAAGTATTTTGTGTTCTTAGATTAGTCTGGTACGAGGTCACGAATGTAGAGTATCAAGGGACTGAGTCCAGATTAATGATCAATACTGTACCCTGGATTTATATTATGCATAAATTACTTTGTTTAAAAAAGGGACTGCAACTCTATTGCAAGATTTGACGGACTGTTTCCAGTTTTGGCCCTCGTAACTTAATCAGTAAAACAACTGCCACCGTATATGGTATATTCCCAAGAATAGGGAACTCGTGTTCAAGCCTTGGTAGGAGCTTAATTTTATTTTCGATTCAGATTTCATATTAACTCTCGTGGAATAACGATTTGGGTGTTGCAATAAAAAACAAGTGAAATTACAATACTTCAAACAAAAACTTGGAATTATATTCAGGATATTATAATTAATACATTTCTAATTTTGTTTATGGAATTATTTGGGCCTATTAAAATTGAATAACTTGGACCATTTAAAACTGAATTACTTACGCCCATTAAAATTGAACTGCTTGGGACACAATCAAAATGTTTGATAGTTAATTTTTCGAAAACTATTTTGAATTTATTTCATGAATAATTTACATTGAGTAAATTAATATTAAACTTTCCGACCAATAGCTAATGTGATGTGTTTGCTTCTAAATGGGGTGATGATTGATGCTTCTAAATAGGGTGATGATTGATGCTTCTAAACGGGGTGGCTGGATTAATCTAAACTTAATAAATAACTATTGTAGTAGACCAAAGTGCGCTTAGTAAATAACAAATTGGGTGCTCTACTAATGAAATCTTGTGCCATACAGAACGAAATATAGTTGAAAGCCACCTAACGTATCATTTGCTAGTGTAGATCGTTTATTTCTTACGAAGGTCATACTGTTTCGATTACACTTAACTAAGTGTATTTAGTAATAGTTTCAGAATCTAGACTATCTACTTTACAAGGTAAATAATTTTTGACAAATCTAAAAGTTTCATTAATATGAAAACGCGAGTCAAATTATCCTCGTCAGTGTGAAACTTTTGTATGGATGCCATGAAAGGTACCAAACCGACTCATAATTATCGAAACTACCAGCTCTATACAACCGCTTTCTCAGATCAATGGGTAAACATGGCTTTGTTTGACTTAAGCCCGTGGATCTTGGCGAAAACTCACTTCTTTGAAACTTGAGAACTGACGTTATAGAATCACAAACAAAGATTGTACAAGCTAACAGAAATCACATCACTTGAAGACTTCCAACAGCAGCGAAAGCTAAAATGGATAGCACATCGAAGGGAAAATAATGACATAATTAAGATGCTGACGTTCCATACTATTTCAAACAAAAGTTTAGGATAGAAACAATCATCAATACTGGAAAGAGCGCTGACAGTTACTGGACGTGAAAAACCTATTTTTCTAAAACTGTTTTAAGAGAAACATTTTGTAAATGTCAACCGGCAACAGTAATGTCTGCTCAGTCAATAAATGCCGAATGTTTCCTTATAAGGAAACGGCTAACATCACCACTACCATTATCGAACTACTTTTTCGTCTCTCATTGTTTATCTTTTCTTACTTTTGTCCTCCTTCGCTGACTTTCATTCTACTCATTTATTCTTTGCATTCTTCTGGGTTATCAAAATTTGGAGCACAATATCTATTCTATCTCTTGAGAATTGCATCTCGATGTTTAGTGTCTAGTTTCTAGTTTATTGGACCAAAAACAATTATCTTTTGTTGTTGAAATGACGACCTTTAGCGCCGTTTTATCTGACTTGATTTTAAATTTAGAATTGACAATATTATACTTTTAAAATCTTTGATATTAACAGAATGTGACGAACAACTTAAAAACAAACAAATTATGTATTATCTTGTTGTTTTTTTCCCCCGAGTGGCTTTTTGTTACTGTGTTGAGTTTTCGAATTATTGCGAGAAAATGACAGTGTAGAAATGCAATAAATATAGAATTATGGTGTCAAAAAAAAAAAAAGAAAAATCACAATATAATGTGGCAGAGATTGAAATTAATGCTGCCCTATAAAAACTGATTGGAGTTAAGTGGACGACGCGTGAAATCTAAAATCTAAATATAACGTGATTATCTAAGCAAAAGGCCAATAAAAATATAAATGTATGATGACGAAAAGAAAACAAGAAGTATGTAGCTTGGGTGAATATTACCGAAGAGGGAATAATGGAGCAAAACAAACACGATTTGGATTGCAAGTTGAATATTTCGCTGATGTAATTAAAGCCACCACACACACACATATTTTTGCTTACACTAGCTAACATCAACAAAAATATTATTTCCCTGGTGGTTAAATATTTAACTCAGAGAGCAAATGTGTTAAATCTTTTCCCTTATCGTATAGAAATGTTTATATTAAACTAAGACGGAGTGTATAAAATGGTTGATATTTTACGTAAAATATCTTGAATGATAAGAACGTCAGGATTTGTCTGAATTATATTAGGGCTCAAAAATACAGATAAAAAAAGGTGGGCTTACTTTTATTAATGGGAATTAAAACCAAATAGAGGTAAAATAAAATCTCGCTTCGAAGGACCTTAGAATGTGTTAGAACGAAACAACGGATTTGGATGAAAAACAATGTCAAATTTTCCTTTATCGCCTAAGTTAATTTCAAGCAGACAAAATGCATGGTTGTTAGCAAAAGGATGAGACCAAAATGAAAATTACAAATCTGAGATAGCAAAATCAAACAAGTACAAAAATTTAAATATCTGGGAAATGTTTTAAAAGAGGATGGAAAGTGTGACACTGAAATCCGAAGGCGGATTGGGATAGCGAAAGATGCCTTCCAAAAGCTAAACAGAGTATTAAGAAACAGGAAACTCCGATAGAAACAAAGAAAAGACTGCTGAACTGTTATATAATATCAATGCTCTTGTATGGCAGTGAATGCTTGACAATCTCCTCATAGACGCAACAGAAATATGGTTCTACAGAATGGCGCTGAGGATAGACCGAATATTCGAGGAAACTGTACATTATTTACATTATTCGGACTATTGTCGTCATCGTTGTTGCCATATTTATTACAACGTTTCGGTCATTGAACGCTCAGGCCTTCTTCAGGTAGTTGTAATGTCACACTGAACCCTTATTTTCGTTCACTGGGGTAGACTGTTCTAGTTCCACGTGCCATGTTTAATGTATATCAGTTATCAGTTATCTCTTGTTAATTTCCATTTGAAAGTTCTCTTCTTAGCCGGGTATTGAACTCACACTCTTTGGGTCCTGTCACTGGATCTAACTAACGCCTTTATCCACTGTGCCATGTGTCGTTGTGGATATCTGTGTATAAATTTCTGGGTATAAACCTAATGTCTTCAGCAACCATTTTTACCAGTGCTCATATTGCAATTTTTGCTGTTATCATCGCATGTTTTTACCAAAGCTCATGTTGCAACTTTGTTGTTATTATCGCTTTTCTCTGGCTCTCCTTATTACTGGTTCCCATATTGTATTAATTTCCATTGGAAAATTCGTAAACTTAAGGTATCAGCACATATGCTAGGCCACAAAAATCTCCTGAGCCGACCAAGCATAGAAATGAATTGAAAGTTGTAATAAATATGGCGACAAAAATGAGGACAATAGTCCGAATAATGTAAATAATGTACATAATAACTCATCTCAGAAATATAGACAGGTAAAAAAGGAAACTTATACTTAACATAAGGAAGAAACAGTTGGAATTTCTAGGGCACAAAATCAGAAAAGAGGGCTTGGAAAATCTGATACTCACAGGACAGATTGAAAGCAAGAGCAACAGAGGAAAACAACGCATAACATACTTAGTGGACTAAATGCTGGAAGCGGGGTTGGGAGAAATAAGAGAAAGACAGCTACGAAGGATATAAAATTGTGGAGAGCCATGATCGCCTATGTCCTGAAGGGACACGTCATATAGAGAAGTAGTAAACTGTTTGAGCGTGGAATGCGATTTCGGATTGGGAGAAGTTTCTCTAGCGCATTTTTTCAAACAATATCTCTTATCTCTTATGGTGGAACGCAATCGACTGTCAAGCTTTGATCAATACAGCTATTATTAACTAATGTTAGATATATGACGAGATCTGCAGTTCAAAATAGTTAAAGAGCTAACGATAGGAATTAAGTTCCATGCTGCTGATATTTGAAAAAAATAAATCCTTGCTAAGCGATGTATTACACAAGTCAAAAGGCGATGTTTACCTAAAAGAAGGATTTACGATCGTTTCACGTCTTTTGATTTTATCCAAGAGGTATTAAACGGTTTAAATCGATCGTTTCTTGCACTGAAGATTAAGGTAGGTCCCTACTTTTCCTTGCTGGAGCCGCGAAATTGAAAACACCTCCGTTATGTGGCGTAACAAATAAAAATAAAGAGAAAACAAACTCTGAAATGTATGCAAGTATTTACTTTTTTCCTGCCAAACGATCAACTGTGATGGTGTAATATTTTGCACACTTGCCGAATAAACCACACTCTAGAAAGCAAAAAGGAAACAAAACCATTGAGGTTAAGACGCTTGGGTGTCCGAACAGAGAAACGAATAGAAACAGGTTCCTAATGCATTAAGATTGTTTCATATGGGATTATGGACAGAATTTAAATTGAAAAGTTGAAAACGTACATTATTTCAAACAAAGAGAGAAATTTGATCCTAGTTACGTAATATTGCTAGGTTAATATTGAGGCGTTTAAAATACATTAATTTTATACGTAAAAATATCATCTATTTTTGTTTTTTGAATCTAAGGAAGAAATTCATATGAAACCAAAATTTACTCGCTCTAAACTGAAATTCCAAATATCTTAAAAATATTGACTATTAATTTAAAAAGAATAAAAAATCTGCCACACAATGATCTGAGAAAATCGTGCAAATTGAAATGATTAAATATTTCTGTAACTCAATCAGCAGAGGATATTGTACGATTAACGTTGATTCTTGAGGCAAAGCGGTACGAGATCTCATTTCCTTTATGTATAATCCGCACTGTCTGCTGATGGTCGGAGACTAACGGTTGGACGACTCAAAAGGTCCTTTAATTAAGATAAAATTCAAAATTATTTAGTTATTTTTAGCGTTGGCTTCAATGACTCAACTAGTACGATTGGGACGGATTCTTCATGGAAGTGGATTTGATGAGGTTGTTCAATCTTCTTGAAACTTCTTCCACACATTAAAAAAAGGTTTTCTGTAATCATTCAATTTTTTTAGCACATCACAATTCTTCATGCCTGACATTTTAATGAGACGATTTTATCACGTTTTGTTTGAGCTGCCATATTTAATTAAATTGTAAACAATAAGACACAAGACTGTTTGGAATCCTTTGTCAAATTTGAAACTATTTTGACGGAGGGGTTTCTGTTTCGATTTACGTTTAAATAATGAATAAATATGAATGACCATCCAGGTATCTATCTATCTATTAGGCTGTTTCTATCTATCTATCTATCTATCTATCTATCTATCTATCTATCTATCTATTAGGCTGTTTCTATCTAATATCTATTAGGCTGTTTCTATCTATCTATCTATCTATCTATCTATCTATCTATCTATCTATCTATCTATCTAACTAACTATCTATCTATCTATTAGGCTGTTTCTATCTATCTATCTATTAGGCTGTTTCTATCTATCTATCTATCTATCTATCTATCTATCTATCTATCTAACTATCTATCTATTAGGCTGTTTCTATCTATCTATATATCTATTAGGCTGTTTCTATCTATCTATCTATCTATCTATCTATCTATCTATCTATCTATCTAACTAACTATCTATTAGGCTGTTTCTATCTATCTATCTATCGATCTAACTAACTATCTATTAGGCTGTTTCTATCTATCTATCTATCTATCTATCTATCAGGCTGTTTCTATCTATCTATCTATCTATCTATCTATCTATCTATCTATCTAACTAACTATCTATTAGGCTGTTTCTATCTATCTAACTAACTATCTATTAGGCTGTTTCTATCTATCTATCTATCTATCTATTAGGCTGTTTCTATCTATCTATCTATCTATCTATCTATCTATCTAACTAACTATCTATTAGGATGTTTCTATCTATCTATCTATCTATCTATCTATCTATCTATCTATCTATCTATCTATCTATCTATCTATCTATTAGGCTGTTTCTATCTATCTATCTATCTATCTATCTATCTATCTATCTATCTATCTATTTCACAGTTTTCTATATCACCAGAATATTCCACAATATAAAACATTGTTCATCTACGTATGTTAGACTCCTTGATTATTAGTTAATACTAGAATTGTTGCATTAAAGGAATTATTAATTTGAAATTGGCGTTGGGTGAAAAATAAACGTTACAAGTTGGGTATAATTAGAAATATGGACGTATTAAAAATTACTTTATTTTATTATAATTTCTTTTATTTATAACAAAGGGGGAAGAGATCGACTGTCATCTTGAATTTATTTTTCATATTCCAAAAGTTTTGAAACAAAAACAAAAACAAAATGCAAAACAGTAAAAAATTGATGCGTTACATAAATTACCCGTCGCTGTTTTTTTTGTCGGTTTGCGTAAATTAAGTTGTTTTTTTTTTCATTCTGAACGCAACGGTATACTGAGATGATCTAATGTTTATCGCTACAGAAATGTGTTGGCATCGAATTCCTGCAGAGACTGTTTCATTAATATCTTTAGAAAGGCATTAATATGCTTTCCCTGTTTTATTGACATTTTCTTTTTACCAAACACCCCCTTAAGAGAATTGCTGAGAAAAATCTATCAACTTGATTGTTAATCTTGGCAGTTTCTAATTAGACATATTTTCTATTAAAGTAAAAACAACAACAACCACAACAACAACAATAATAATAATAGAAAAATGTGCCAATTAAAAACTATAACTGATCCTGTTGTGTTTGGAGATTTGGATCTGAAAAAGAGAGGAACTGAAAAACAAATCAAAAAATACATAGTGCACGATCTCTCTAGAAAATCGAAAAAGAAAAGCTTCTAATAAGCACCCCCCGCTCCGAATAGCTTTATCAATTTAATTGTTTTTAAATGGTTGGTTTTTGTTTAAAACAACAAAAATGTGTTTACAAAACAAGTGCTGGTTAAAATTTTTTTTTTTAAATAATAATAATTCCCACCCTTGGAAGACAGCGGAAAAAAAAATCATTGTGAAAGAAAGTATGGATAACAAAGAAGAATACAGGTAGATAGCGACGATAGAAAAGATAAACCAGGAGAGGCAATGACCAATTCCAGGGAAGTTTGAGGAAGGAAAGCAAAAGATTCGTGGGATTAGCTGACAAATGACGAACTGAAAACGAAACTGAAAGCCGACTAATAGCCGCCCAAGACCAAAAGCCCCGACACTAATTCTATCCGGAAGAACAATTGTGCGGGCTAATGTAGAATGGAAATGGAAACTTGATAAAGTGGCTTCTCATTGGAATTGGTGCCGATGTAGGAAATATGGACATGAAGTATGAATAGAAATGGTACCGGGAAAGGTAAGCCAGGGAAAGTGATCGAAAACGTACAAATGAAGATGTTGTAGGATTTCCAGATCCAAATAGACTGAATACTTGAGGCAATCAAATCAGACGTCGAAGGGAAAGTGATTGAATTAGAACAAGTGAAGATGTTGTAGGATTTCCAGATCCAAATAGACTGAATACTTGAGACAATCAAATCAGACATCAACAACGTTGACAAAAAAAAAAAAAAGAAAAGAAGAAAAAGAAAAGAAGAAAATGCCTCTTCGTCGACGCGGCCATTTCCGGTCACCATAATATAAAAAGTCAAAGGAATACATTGAACTCTGGATTGTAAGTGATAGAATGTGAGTCGTTCAGGCCATTATTCTTTCAATTATTATTGGGGCGTTGGGATCGAATTTAAATTCCTATATCGTGAAAATCGGAATAAAGCCTTCTGTTCCATTGTTTCACAAGTCTATGTTGCTTAACTCGGTACATATTCTGCAAAAAGTGGTCATCTGTTTGAGGTTGTACGACTTAGTAGAGAATATCCATAAAGCAAAATCTCTGGTTGGAAATGAAAAACCGTATGTAAGATAGAATAATAATAATAATAATAATAATAATAATAATAATAATAATAATAATAATAATAATGACAAGAAGGAGAAGAAGAAGAAAAAATATGGAAAATGAAACCAAGAATAATGTTAGTCAAGCTCTAACAAAACCCCCAAAATGGATATCACAGTGAAATGACGTTACCCAACTTTTGGCTCTATCATCTGTCATCAGTCCATAAAAACCTTGCACAAAACTTATCAATGCTAATTAATAATTTCAAATGAAATTCCAGAATAGATCACAGAAAGTATTACATATCTACTACAACAAACGGATGAAACGTGGTCCAAAATATTATAGGCCAATAACATGGCTTTCGACCATGTATAAATTGATCACATCTGTCATGACGAAAACATCATTCTTCCCCTCAAAAAGAAGGAATTTCGAAGTTCGTATTGTTGCAAATATTAACTATTAAAAAATAAATAAAAAAATTAAAAAATAATTACGATTATCACTGTTGTGATGAGGATGTTGCATAAGATAAAGAAGGGTACTGAAAATCATGTGAGTACAATTCCTGGATACATTAGCACCTCAGATCTACAAAAGATTACATTGGGCGGAAATGCACATATCATCCGCAAATCCTGAAATGTCCCAAATGTGCATAGATAACTCTACTACAGTCGGTCTTTTTTTCATAAATCCCGGAGGGGATTTGGTAAAATTTGGCACTTAAAATTATTGTCTGCCAGCATGATAACGCACACACAATAATAATACATTTTTTCTTTGTTTTTTCCGAGGCTTCAAATCTAGGATCAGATATTTGAATTTTCACACACACACACACACACACACACACACATACAAACACACACACACACACACACACACAAACACACACACACACACACAGGCTCACATGTACGCTATACACAGAGGCAAACGCGAACGAGCGCTCACACTGACGTAGACACAAATATATAAGCACGAACGCGTAAGCACATAGACACACGTGCAAAAACACATGCTCACATATACACACGATTTCGAAAAGACATGACCACGTAGACATACGATTTCACGCACAGTCACCCCACAGGCACACCTAAACACACGATTTCACACACATACACAGCCGGATGAACACATACATACACAATTTCACACACATATTAGCATACATACTCGTGTGAGGAGGCAACACACACTGCGCGCACACACAGAGGATGCATTAATAAAACAGTTTCCTCGAATAATTTCCTGTACGCCATTATTATTTCTGTACTAATAGTTTAATGAATGTATTTTGAAATAACTTTTATTTGCCCCGTGAATATTTTAGGACTTTATTTTATTTCTGTTCAATTTTTTTCTTTTGTCTAAAGTTCTTCTCTTTCGACTTGTTTCTAAAGTTTTCCATGTTAAACTTTTGTTGTGACCTCGCGATCACGAGAAATAAAACAAATCTAATTCCCATGATTCCATAGGTAAAAAGCGAACCGTTCTACTGGCGAGAAATTCAGCGACTTTCTCCTTTGATCAGCTGGTCTCTCGCAAGGAGAGCACGTGGAATTGAAGAGGTCCAGAAATTAGGACCATAGTCAAGACAATTTACCTAAATTTCACTTTCACATACTTAACATTGCTTTGTCACTTGCAAATAATTTATTAAGAAG
>OZ038485.1:3822871-3825371 GCA_964036315.1 Acanthosepion esculentum | reverse complement strand
ATATATATATATATATATATATATATATACATACCTATAATAACAAGTACAGATATATACGTACATATACAAAAATACACAAAAATTCAACCATATATATACATAAACGTACATACCTATACATACATAAACATATATCCATATACATGCACACACTGATATACATGTATCCTAACATACACATATAAACATATTCATACATACAGAAATATACGCTAATATATACATAGATACACAATACAGCTTGATATATATAAATATACATATACATACATATACACCAATATTTTAAAACTCTTCTCCTTTTACCCTTTTACCTTCTTACTTTTTATATATATATATACACATATACACACACACACATATATATATATATATATATATATATATATATATATATATATATGTATACACATATATATGTGTATATACATCAAATCCAGCAGTACAAACACACATTCATACGCACAAATACATAGACACATATACAGACATGGATAACACTGTGTAGGTACACAATACACATTTATATCGACAGGATGACCATCAGGTTATAAACGTAATAATCTATTAAACTTACAGTGACACATCATTGTCATTGAAAGTATACGACCCCTATAATATGTTAAATTTATAACGGTGTTTACAATTAACTGTTAGTTCATATCTTTGATTTAAGAGATCGGTCTTTTTTTAATCTAATTATTTCAAATTTTTCATTTAGACATAAGTAACACGGGGCATATAGGGAGTTACATGTCCGTGCTTTCTTAATCAATTTCCATTTAACCGTAGGTTTTTTATTCTTCTCTTTTTAGACTAAAAAAATACTTGGATATTGACGTCATATACTTATAGTTACTGTTATTTAAAGATTGCATATGCCCCCGCCAACGTTCGTCGAATGGTTTCATGATACTACCAATGTAAAATTTCTTTAAATTTGGATTTTCTAGTGTTGAGATTGTACTAAGATAAACTACAGAACTAGTCATACAATTATCTTTTAGTGGACAATTATTAGGGTTCCTACAGTTACATAAGTTGTTATTCGTGTCGTTATACTCAGTATTGTTGCCTGCAACTTGGTGAGTAATCAAGTTTTTTGAGTCCCTATACTTGTTAAAGACTCTGTTGTTATATTTTTTAATTATTTTCTTTAGGTTATCTGCACAACTATAGCTTAATTTAAGGGTATTAGGATTAAATATTTTACTAAGTGGGTTAGTTTCAGGGTTGGGGAAATGCTTCTTGATGAGGTTTAGAAATATACGTCCTAATTTAGTTTTAACCATTATATTGAAAGGGGGAGTAAACCAGATGATCTTTCTGGATCTTCTTTTCTTATTATGGTTGCAATTAACCGGGTTTTTATATTGAATAGTGGTATCTTTATATCCACTATTTTTGAGTGCAGAATTGTAAAAATCCCGATGTTTATTAAAAACATCTTTGTTAGAAGAGTTATTGCTAATCCTAAATCCAATGGAGGAGGGTATGTGTTTGATAATTGAATGGGGGTGGTTGGAATTTGGATGCACGTATATTGGGTTGGAATTAACCTTAACCTAGAAAATCTACTTGTTTAACTTTAGTAGTAACTATTGTCCGAAGACCCAAATCCTTAAATACCCTATGGATCATTTTCCTAATACGGTCTACCTTAATTTTAATGAAGTTTTTAACAACTAACAAGCCATCATCTCTATACAATCCTACACTATCAGAATCTAGACAATCGAAGGCACTCAAATTGTACAAAAGATATAATTCAACCAGGTCAGAATCCTACACAGAATCCAAAGAACCCATTGAAATGTCAAAATTATCGTTGCAAGACTTTTTGGTCCACTGTTTATCCTTGTAGAATTTCGGCATTTCATGATAATATCCACTTCCCTCTCAGAAATATTGGAGTATTCCCGAGCGAAATCCAAGGCCAATATATATATATATATATATATATATATATATATATATATATATATATATATATATATATATATATATCAAGAACAAGAATGACTTCGCATCTACGACGTATAGGCAGTTAACGCAGCGTCCGATCAAGTTACCTCACATACACGGTCTCCCTAAGATTAATAATGACCGTATTCCGCTCAGGCCGATTGTTAGTTGCCAAGGCTCCTTGTGGATATAATTGACCCATTGATCGGAAAGTCACCTTCATATGTCCGAAACTCAGCCTCCTTCGTGGAAATAATCAAACATGCTCCCATCCTATCCAACCAGATGGTGATCTTGGACGTGGTGAGTTTGTTCACCAAGGTGTCCACACAGGAGGCACTGTCAGTAGTCAGAGACAGATTAGCCTATAACTCATCCCTAGGAGAACGGACCAGTATTCCAATAGATAATCTGATGGAGATGTTACTTTCTGTTCATAAACAACACACTTCGGAATGGGATCACACATATATCGACAGGATGAGCAATGGGCTCGCCATTATCATCAGCAATGGCGAATATATACATGGAA
>OZ038485.1:3777871-3817871 GCA_964036315.1 Acanthosepion esculentum | reverse complement strand
CAGAGAAGAGAAGGGAAAAAGAATCACTAACTTCAGACTGGAACATCATCCTGTCAACAACACTTTCAGATTTTGGTTGCTTTCACATTCGCTAATCATGGTTAGACTGGAGTAGCGATGTATCAACTGTTGTCCCGAAGCTCTTTAAACTTCCCCCCTCTGTCGAACGCAAAGCGAACTTGCATATTCGACACTACTGTTTTTAACGTTGTTAGTTGTCGAGTCAATATGGGCTTTAGATCCATCTAAATTTAAAAAGACACTCTCAGAAATTTAAAACTATTTAAACAGCCATCGAATTTAGAAGGTTTTATTTATTTTTCGACTGGAGATTGCAATCTAAATAATAAATAAAGATTAAGAGTCAAAACTTAATAACTTCTGTTTTGAAAATGTTATGATCTACATATTGACGTTTAATCTTCCAAATTCCACTTTCATTAGATCTTTAGCAGTCACGTGACTAAAATCGAACGGGTCCGTCGGTAGGCTGGAAATTTAACGAAAGCGACAGACACTTAAAACTGAAAAGAAAATACACACACATACACGGAAGAAATGAAGAAAAAAACAGAGTTGTAGGCAGAGAATTACGTATGTTGGAAGGCGAAAAAAAGTGGGATTTGTTTCCGACTAACAACCAAGTTTTACTTTATTTGCCACAACAGAACAAAATGCTATAAAAGTGCGTCGAGAAAAATAAAACGAACTCCGACTATGTTTAACATTAAGCATCAATAAGTATTTGGGCGAATTAAAATGTCCCCTTTTCTGTACCACGCCCACACCAGGAAATGGGGCGTTGAAATATACAGATATACAAATATTGTTTAGTAAAACAGAGAAACACAGAAATTAACATTTCATATATAACCTGTAATATTAGAGACTTCCTTACGAGTTAGATTGGCGTATTTTAACTTTCTATCTTTGCTACGATAGTCAGTAGACCTTAGGTGAATTATTAAATAGCCATGGACCTGAGTCTTCGAGGACGTAAAGCAATGCACAGGGTTTTACAGTAAGCAGCATTCTTCCACACACACACACACACACACATACATATATATATATATATATATATATATATATATATATATATATATATATATATATGCATACATATTACGGGCTGTAAAAAACGCATATTTTGATAAAAATCTTATCATATATACGCCGTCTAATATAAAAACAAAAAACAAAAAAATATTAATTCTTACATCGTAGCAAAAAATAAAATGTTCAATATTAATGAAAACGTTTCCTTTTTCTTAGTAGTTTTTCATTCAGCCTCGTAAGAATATATTTCCGTCGCATTGAGAACAGGATAGTAACACGTGGCCGCAATTGTTTATAAAGTAGGCACCTACACACACACACACACACACACACACACACACACACACACACAGAGACAGACATTTAAAACAAACACACGTACATATTGATTGTGAAAATGAACAAGTATTTCCAAGCAATTCGTATGAGACGCATGTTGACATCGAAAAGAATCAGAGGCAAACAAAATTAGTTGATCGCAGGTTGGTAACTATTTTCTTTTAACACAAGTTCAAATATCTATTTTCTCACGCAGCATATATATATATATATATATATATATATATATAGGCACAAAAATAACTACATATTGACATGAAAAACGCTTTAACGACAGGAATATGGATATTAATCAATGGATTGTGACTATATAATATTGATCACTTTGGTGATTGATTTTATTTCATTCGAATTGAATTGAATTGATTGCTTTTTACAGAGGATTTCGCTCTTGTATCCGATATGCAGGTAAGCATCATTTTGTTTTGCTGGAATTTCTTTATTTAGACATGCAATGGCATTGATCGACTCTTTTTGTCAAAATTATTTTCATTGCCTTCAGCATTCAGCAGATATATAATCAAATTTTCACGTAAGTATTCCAGAGTCTGCCTTTCTTTCTTTCTTTCTTTCTTTCTTTCTTTCTTTCTTTCTTTCTTTCTTTCCAGTTCTGCTGATGTTCGTTTGTCCATCTCTTCTCTCATATATCTGTATATTTCTTCATTTTTTTCCCGTAATATCCCAGTTCTTTGAATGTCTCATCCATATTTTGGAATCAAGGTGATGCCTTTATAAATGAATCATGTATTGTCCATACCATTATTAGGAAATTAATTTTGATGCATCGGAATGCCAGTGAATGCAAAAATATGTTTCAGCATATTATATATATATATATATATATATATATATATATATATATATATATATATATATATTAGGGATGTGTGAAGTAAAGAGCCTTCTGGTGCCAGTTGTTGATGTTTCGAGGCTGAATAAAAAAAGATTTTTAATGCAAACGCAATATAATCTTCATCCGTTCTATTATTTCTTACATCAGATTTACTTAAGGTAATTGATTATTGTTTGTTTTTATCGTTGTTCAGTTATACATTTCTCTCTTTCTCTATTTCTGTATTCTCATATCTATCTATCTATCTATCTATCTATCTATCTATCTATCTATCTATCTATCTATCTATCTATCTATCTATCTCCGTCTGGTCATATATATATTTGCATGCATATTTATATACACACAAATACACAGACATATTGGCCTTATAGTAATCAAAGTTAAGTTTAATAATATATATATATATATATATATATATATATATATATGCACATGAACATATATATATATATATATATATATATATATATATATATATATATATATATATGCACATGAACGTATATATATATATATATATATATATATATATATATATGCACATGAACGTATATATATATATATATATATATGCACATGAACGTATATATATATATATATATATATATATATGCACATGAACGTATATATATATATATATATATATGCACATGAACGTGTATTTATATATATGCACATGAACGTATGTATATATATATATATATGCACATTAACGTATATATATATATATATATGCACATTAACGTATATATATATATATGCACATTAACGTATATATACATATATATATATATATATATGCACATTAACGTATATATATATATGCACATTAACGTATATCTACACACATATATATATGCACATTAACGTATATATATATATATGCACATGTACGTATATATAAACGTATATGTCAATAAATATGCATGTCTATAATCATATATATATATATATATATATATATATATATATATATATATATATATATATATATATATAGTTGCTAATATTGTAGAGTAAATATTCTTTAAGTATGAAATAACGCACACACACACACACACATACACTTATTCGATGTAGAAGACGCACACACGTACCAACCGCCATGTATTTCTTATGCACTTTCCACCTAACCATACGGATTCGTGTTTTATATTAGGTTAGAAAGATGGATAACATGGCAATTCGTGGACAGTCTCTCAATCTGGAGGCGCATCGCAATGCTTTTTACTCATTTTCATTGCATTTATATATCAGTGTTTAATACATCTTTGCTTCTGTTTTACGCACTGGTAGCATAACAGCTATCGGCACAGAAAATGGAATTTGATTGCTGAGCTCAAGTTTCAGGGCTGGTGGAATATTCGGTCGCATTGCGCCTTTCCTATCACTGTGAAAGTGCACTTGTTGATGGATGCCGCTTGAAGTTTTAATTCGATAGGGTATTCGCATGTCGCCAATTCGTGGTCTGTTGTTTTGATTTCGACTCGTAGTGGTGACCACGTAACTTTGCCCGTAATGAAGCGGCCCAGAAATCTCTTACCTTCAGCCTCGTAGTGCTTCAGTAGCTACTGATATTCGGTAGTCGTTCTGTTCTTGTGTATGCATCTGTAGCGATCAACTGGCGCAAACTTTTATGATATCTTATCGCTACCAACATCGTTGCCATCGCATTAAAGCCGATATTCCATTCCGGGCACACACTTCCATCCGTACAAATGCACCGGCTCGTGCTGTGAAACTGATCGAAGCACTCTTCATTTCATCGGGTGGCCATTGTGAAGTCCATCCGGAGCAGCATAGCTAGTCACACAAATCGTTTTACCCAGCCCTGTTTGGTCTGTGTAAACATTGAGCAAGTTTTCAAGCATTTTGTGTTCGCATCGATAGATTTAGTAACCGACCTCGCTTCGTTATGCACTTTCATGTCAGATGTTATTTTACCGGACTCTCTCCCTCAATTGCAATCTGAAACAAGGCAAAAAAAAGAAAATCCATTACTGTCGGGGGCTATCAAGCTCTACTACCATACACCAATATTTACCTCTTATCTCTTGTGTTAATATAATAAAATAGGGCGCTTACTTTTGGACTGTCATGTATGTATGCATGTATCGCTCTCTCTCTCTCTCTCTGTATATATATATATATATATATATATATATATATATATATATATATATATTATGAACATTATATATTTTTTAATGACTTTTTAATCCGAAATTATTTCTCTTATTTTTATTGGGAACACGCGTTTGAATTGTTATCTCTCTTTTTTTTTAAAATTACATTCGTAAAAATTGAAAATAATAACGCCCGGTCTAGATTAGGAAGTCATACAAAAGAAAAATTCTACCTGCAAACAGGGGTGGGAACGCTTCTATAATCGAAACGTGCTTCCCGTGGCCAAACTGGTAGCGGCATGAGGAGCGTTTTCCTGATGGTAAAATAGATACAGGTTCGATTTGTGTGGGAGACACAATTTTTCTCTAGAAGGTTGTTATTAACTGCATTGTTTGAGAAAAGAATACTGGGATAGCAACTCAAATTCATGTGCCTACTGAAAATAAATTGATATATATATATATATATATATATATATATATATATATGTATATGTAGGTATGTGTAGGGTAAAAAATATACATAATATACGAAAAATTGTACGTAGGTATACATATATTTCTTTCATTATCGATGTTGGGTTATATATTGATAGTATTAGTGGTCAATATATATATATATATATATATATATATATATATATATATATATATATATGTATATAGTATAAATATATCTACTTTTCTCTTTCCTTATGCCAATTTTATCCTTGGTCATCACGATAACAAAGAAAATCTGAAGTGAGGGTGATTATGCAGCTCCAGTCTTCTATGTAGGGATCGCCTGATTATCTCAACTGCATTCTAGATCCCATGTTAGAGCATAAAACAGTAGCACGTGGAAGAAACATACACCTATCCCTTCAACGAAGCAAAACTCTTAGTAATTACTATTATTGTTATTTAAATAACTATTCTAATTGTGTGTTTGCGTCTATTTTGTTTTGCCGCGCACTCGCGGCATATCAAAACCTGTTGTTGCCATTCACTCTTTTCAATTTTCCAGATTCCTTCAGAAATCCTTGTAAAATCGAAAGTTGGAAACATTCTTTTAAGTTCGATTTCCTTCGTTTTTCACCATCTTTAGGCCATATATCAATGTGCTTAGATTATTATTGGCACGACCATCACTCCCATATTTCATCGATACTATAATTATTGAGCAAAGTCTTGGTCTCTCACTTCATTTTCACATTGAGATACGATAGAAAAGCTGCATCCATGATTTGAAAGATTCTCTCATCCGCATCTTTTATCGATGTTTTGGAAATTTTCCTCTTTTTCCATCATTTTTTCTCGTCCTCCTCCGTGGTCTACTAGTCACGATTAAAATATGTCAGATATTCTTTTACAACTAGGAGGGTTATTCTTCCTTCGTTGGTCAGTCAGGATCTCAAAGTCCCAAAGTCTATCAAACAGCAGTTGCTTGCACGATTCCCGCATATTTCATGTTCTCGGCTGTCCCCTGATTTTTATTGAATTCAAAACCAATTTCCTGAGAACATTTATTATGTAATTTATTAATTTGTTTTTTTTTTACGTTTTCTGGCGACATTTCAAATTTCGGAAGATTTATCACTCTTCTCCATGTTGCCTTATTCTGATAGGCCGCTTTTAAATGGAGATGATCTATAGAGATGATCTTCTTGTAGTCTCATCGTTATAAATCTAGTCTCTTAAATCGTTATTTCTATCAAGTAAGTTCAATCCTCATTGGGTACCAAGCACTTGTGATTTTATACTAAACCTAAGCTAATCCTATTAAATGACTAACATTGTTAGCATATTTATTTTCATTATGTTTTTGTAGAGGTCGTATCTTGTGATTGTTACTCTGAAGTGACTAAAACTGATTTTAGGAATGTTGTCACCTGGATAGCTTAAATTGTTTTAAGCATTTTCGATTCTTCCTTGTAAGGTTTTACGGAACATTGGGTTCGCCAATATTGATGGGTAAGATTGATACCTTCAGGCGCCTTTTTTCACATCTTCACCGAAATCAAGAGATTTGTTAAAATATTTTATTCTCATTCAGCTACACTCCTGCTTTTAATCGATCAGTGATGTTCGTTATCTGACCAATTTTTCTTTAATTTATACTAATTGAGATTTTTTAAAATCTTGTGGTTTTCCCTGGAGATCGAATGGCGCCAACTTTCTTCACTTCTCCAGCACCTTCCTCAGTATTCAAGCCAATTTCATTGATGTTGCCATGTGGATGGTTTCAGTTTTTCAAAATGTGTATACTTCTTAACTTTCTAATTTTTCACTTCATAACAGGTGCGAATTTTTAGAAACCATCTTTATTATTAATAATTTTTGTTTTTCTTTTATTTAATTTCTCTTGCTTTTCTATCAACACAGCTTGCTTTACGTAGAATAAAAGTTAAAAAAGGTGTAAGATTAAAAAACTTAAAAAAAAGACATCAGTTAATATTAATAACCGGCACCCATTGTTTGACAGAATTGTTTTTTCTTTCCAATGATAAAAACCAATTTCAAATTGGGTGATCCGGATGCCTTTCCATTTTCTACTCTTCCTAATTTCGGAATCGTATTCAAGTTTACTCCAAGCTCTCCTTGGACGGCATCAGTCATTATGTATAACATGGAGATCTATGTCCATCCGGCAAGGATTAAAAGGGGGAGAGAGCTTTCGCGTTATTATTAGTTTTTTCGCGTCAGTGTAACATTTTGCCGTATACACCGGAGAACAAGTGACAGCATATCTCCATATTCCAGATTTCTTCTGGTTTCCGGGTTGGGGCAGATTTGAATCGAACAAACTTCGACGGAAGTTTAATCCGTGATGATACATTCTTTGCTCTGATACTTTAAAATTCCAAATGGAATCCATCAACACAATAACAGACTTCTTTAAAATAATTAACAGTGTAATTTAAGTCTTTTTATTTTGGGGATCTCATTTTTGTACACAATGTGTGTGGAATTTGTCGAGATGATTCTTCGTTTGCTTTTCGCTAATCTGTTGGCTATTTTCAAGGATATTGATCGTGCTATTGCAACTGCTGCAATTTACACACCATTTAAAAGAGCAAAACCCAAATTCTTGAAAATGGCCAACAGATTAGCCAGAAGCACTCCGAACGAACAATCACTTGAACAATTTCTGCTCATACTGTATTCCATAAAGCAATCTCTTTTTCGCATACTTAACACACACACACACACACACACACACGCACACACACACACACACACACACACACACACACACACACACATATATATGTATATATATATATATACATATATATATATAGGTTTTGCCATATGTGTGTTTATACATACAGTGAGGAAGAAAATGAATGAGACACTCAGGTAAAAAATCAATTTCCCTAATTTTTTACTAAAAGTATTTACTCAGTATTTGACAATGTACTTTCCGGTGTAGCACCTGTGAACATTCGAGATTGTAATGTAAGTTGGCATATTCACTTGAGCACAGAGTATCAGTGGAAAACACACTTTGATACTGAAAATAAAGCAGGCAAAAGTTATAATCAATTTGACATCTTACGAGATTAACATCATCCCATATTAAGATATGCACACAGATTTCTCATGTTAAATGATCACACAGATTGCATTAAATGTTTGGAACTTGCCTTTTTCATGTTAATTGATTTAAGCTTCAAAATAAGAAGAGTGACTGCCTATATTTCTGAGATGAGGTATTATATACACTATTTACATTATTTGGACAATAGTCTGAATAATGTAAATAGTGCAAGAAGAGTGAGTTTGGAAAAGAGGATGAAAATTATTGAAATGTCACAAGGAATGGGTCAATGTGAAATTGGTAACGAACTTGCAATGTCTAGGCATGCCGTCCAAGTTACCATGAAGAAGCCTGTTGAAGCTGGGAGAATTTTGGGAGAATCAAGCTAGTGAGGCTCTCAGTATTCAAACCAAAGTTAACAGTTCATCAAGTCATTGATAAAAGCGTCCTTACTACGAAAGTGCCAATTCATACCGGAAGCAGCATAACAGTAATTCAAATGGAGGGATTGTTAGAAAAGTGCCATCATTAACTAAAAAGTCTCGAACAACACTGGGAAAGAGAACATCTGCGATTGGATAATGAAAAGTAGATGAAAGTAATATAGAATGACGAAAGTAAAATAGAAAAGAATTCTAATTCAAGAGAATATGTCTGAAGATGAAATGGTACAAGAATCAATCCAAAATATACAAGAAATACAGAAAATCTTTATGATGGTCCTTTATGATTTGTAGTTACTCAAAGCAATGGTAACAAAGTACCAGCGAAATGGTATTGCTTTGCTAATGGTAATGGTGATACTAGCCGTTTCCTGATGAGGAAACATTCAGTATTCCTTGACCAAGTATCCAGTGCTACTTGAGTTATACTTTTATTAGCTCTCTGGTCATAGTCTTGGGATCAAAGTGTAGTAAATGTTCTCCTCATCTCTAATGGTAATGCTGATATTAGTCGTTTCCTTATAAGGAAACATTCGAAGTTCATTGACCGAGCAGCCGGCGTTACTTTCGGTTCAAATTTATAAAATCTTTCTTTTAATAGAATCTTTCAAGAGAGTTCACTAACTGTTTATCTTTCTAGTATTGATGGACGTTACCTAACTAACCTTTTGTTCGAAGTAGTGTGGAATTTGATAATCTTCTAGTTAAATGCTATATTCATTTTAGTTGTTGTTGCTGTTGAAAGTCTTTAAGTGATGCGTTTGTTTGTTATTTGGTACAGTTTTTTGTTCGTGATTCCGTAGCACCAATCTGCATCCGCTTGAAGCCACATTTAACCATCGAACTGAAAGCGCGCTTATATAAGGCTGACACTTTAGGTATTGATATTTTTATTGCCTTGTCTCCGAGTACTGAGTCCATGTGACTGTGATATATTGCTTTTCAATCGTTAATGATCACAGATACAAATCCTGAAAGTACTTTGGTGAACATTTAAAAGTTGTCAGTAAAAATTAAGGTGATTGATTGTTAGTCTATGTCGTACGACTCCCAAGTTTTTACTAATAATTTTATCATGTATCTCGTGTATCATGCGAGTTCCTTTTTTGAGAGACCAAATTACAATAGACTAAACCATTTTCCTCTATCTCTTTACTCCATCTTCTAGTTAAATAAATTAGAAAAGTAAAAGAGAATGATAAAAGTATCGTTAGTAACGCTATACTCGTTGCGTAAACGCGTACAGCCATAAACATCCGAACGAGAAACACGTAAAAATCTTATAAACCTAAACAATGGAAAAGATGTATATTCGTTATTTATTTTATAATATGATACTAACATATGAATATTACATTCATTAATATTGGATATAGTTAAATAAAATATCAGCTTTATAAAGATCATGTTTATTTTAAGACAGCTGTACTTTTTGACTATGTTATTTTGAATTTTTTTCATGCAACAAAAACAGACTATCATTATTGTTTCGTCCGTGTGTTGTTTGATATATTGAAATGTAATTGTCATCTTTGATAATGGCTTATGTAAGCCGAAAGCTTAGATTGGATTTAAACATGTATCAATATGGTGATATGCTTTCGTCTTTCAATAATAATGTTATTAAGCTTATCAGATAATATGAAAGGGACTTACTTAAAATAAATAGACAAAACTTGTCTATATTATTTAATGAAACATGAATCAATATATATATATATATATATATATATATATATATATATATATATATATTACTAAATTACTAAATAAAATATCATAACTTATCTCAAAATGCAAACATGAGAAATATTTACAGCATTACGTGGAAAGTAAAAAAGTAAAAAAGAATATCATGAAAATCATTACCAAGAAAAATACAATATATTCATTGTATACAACGCAGATAACGTAATATACGTTAAAAAATCAATATCTCAAACAAAACAAACAAAATAGGTACCCCCTAAAATAATAAAATGAATAAATTTGGAGAATAAATAATAAACAAATTAACAAACTTTACGAACGCGCGTATAACCACAACAAATTAATAATAAGAATCAGTAAATTATAATTAAAAAATATACAGTAAAATAATTAATAATAAATAAATAATAAGTCAGAAGTTAATATTTCAAAAGCTGTAAAATAACTGACCGCCTTTTGACCCATAATTATTTGTATTTAACAGTCATTATTTCTGAGATGAAGTATTGTAAGTATTTACACTATTTACATCGTTCGGACTCATGTCCTCATTTCTATTGTCATATCACATGTTTCATCTGAAGAAAGTCGGAGCGTACAAGGCCGAAACGTCGTGAATATGGCAATAATGATAAAGAAAACAGTCCGAACGATGTAAATAGTGTAAATAATCTAATCGACGTTAGAGTAATACAGTAGACCGGAAGTATCTGGGCTTTTTATCCATAATGCCCCAACGGCTAACGTATATAAACAGTCGAGCTATTAACCAACCACTGAAGATTGTCTTTTAGCATGGCACACTGTCGCCACTCGTTGTGGACGGCAGTGTTTATTTATATTTACACGCACTCTATCCCCGATATTGAGCATTTTACCCATATATATATGATGCCATAAAGCAATAGTTTATGCCCCATATATACATACATATATATATATATATATATATATATATATATATATATATATATATATATATATATTAAGATAACTCGCATTAAATAATTTGAACTTGTATTGTCTACTTATTCTTAATAGTGATCATATTTACGGACAAATTTCTTAGTATCCTAGCTTTAAATAGATTTTTAAATAGTTTTTTACCTATGTTTTACCGGTGTAAAAAGTTTTTTTTTAAAGTTGCACATTACAATGACCTCCCTTGACGTAACTACAAGTGTATGTTGACATCATAAAATTTAAAAATCGTACAGTAAATAAGTTTAGTGTTTTTCATTTCACACGTAAACAAAATTAATTTTCACATGAACACAACAAATTTGTCCTAAAAACAAGACCCTGATGATAAGATTGTGCTAAGGTCGAAAGTACTCGAAATAAAAGGAATATGGTAACTATCTTTCTTCCTTTAATAAGGATACTAAGAAACTTGTCCGTAAATATGCGAGGATCCTATTGAGAATATAAGTAGCCAAAACTTGCTAAATTATTTAACAAGACATGTCTTAATGAAAATATGCTGCTAAAATATAAGCAATATATATATATATATATATATTGTTTTGTTTAGAATTGACTAAGTCTTTTATTGTTTTGGATGTAGTAGTAACAAATTTATATTGAATTTATATTCTTTTCGATTGATGCTAGAATTGGTAAGCGGGATAATATATTCTTTTGATTCATTAGCCTTCTCAAGAGGGGTCGGTTTTTTTAATATTTTATGGGAATCTTTTGTCTCGTATTGAATATAAAATATCCGATTCTACCTCAGGACACTAATAAAAATTGCACAGCTCGAATCATTTACATGAAGAAGAGAAACGGAAAACATTTCAAACTTCTCCAGTACGCTAATTATTTTATATTCAATGCGAAAAGAAAGGCCCACAAATATTCCAAAACAAAAGAAACAACCCCTCATGAGACAACAATGAATGAAGAAAAGATATTATCCAACCTACCAGTTCTATCGCATCTACAATAGAAAAGAATCTTCTAAACACGATATAAACGTCCTTACTACTACATCCAAAACAATAAAAGTCTTAGTCAATACTAATCAAAACAATAAGCTAAAACCTGAAGCAAGAGTTTACTCTATCGCCTGTAATACATACATAAATACACATATATATATATATATATGAAGAAATATAGTCTTAAAGTATGCTATATTTATGGGATAAAGTGCTCAATATCAGAGATAGAGCGTGTGTAAATATAAAAGTGAACATAGAAGCTTTTTGTGGCTTAATTCGTGGCCCGAGGACTGCATCTAGCATGTAACAGACTGTCGCCTCTAAGTGTTGACTTCTATGTTCACTTTTATATATATATATATATATATATATATATATATATATATATATATATATATATATATATATATATGCAAAATCCCTCGCGTCTTCTAAATAGCTTTTTCCTACTGTTTTTATACTGGTTGGATAGGCACCCTCTATTATCGTATCTTTTTGCTATGTGACTAACCATCTCCCTTTTTGTGGCTTAATTCTTTCTATTCTAACTCTTAGCTTTTGTCTTTTCTATCATCCATGCTTCCTGTCTTTTAGTCTCAACTCACGTCTTGCTCTTTCTATTGATCGATGTATGTTTCTCAGTTTGTGTTCAAGAAGTTTACTAACTTCCTTGTTTCGCACGCATGCGTCACAGTGCTGGCATGATACATTTTGATTATGCACCAGATTTTAAGATTTTAAGACTTGATGGATGCTTTCCATTAATTATCATTTTTGCTAAATACTTTCCAATCTAGCGTTCTAAATCATTTCATTTCCGTGTTTTTTTTCATCTTCCCTCTCAAAAAAAAAATGCTTCCAAAACGAAACTGCTCTCCTATTCACACCACAGAACGGCTGATTCCCAACTCCTCGAGAACGCCGCCTCGTTACGCCTGCTTGGGCTCACGCTGTCCACTGACACGAGGTGGAATAAATACATTGAATCAATAGCTTCATCTACCACAAGGAAGCTTGACTCTCTAGGTCGTGCCAGAAAGTTTTTTTCGTCGGAGTCCATCCGTCAAATCTATAAATCAACCATCCGTCCTTGCATGGAATATTACTGTCATATATGGTGAAGTTCTCCCGCTGTATGTCCTTGACAAAATCCAGAGACGAATATGCAAGATGATAGGTTCTGATCTGGTATCTAGTCTAGTGATCGCTATCCCACAGCATCCGTGGCATCCGTCTGTCGCTTCCATAAATATTTTCACGGCAACTGTTCCGACGAGCTACTTTCGCAGGTTCTCGGACTACATGAATTTAAACGACCTACCAGACTGGCATCTCGATCCAACCCTTTCACTGTCAAAACAGCTTATTCTCCCGAATTTCGCGTCTCTAGAACTCCCTTCCCCTTACATGGCTTCCCAGATGACTAGAATCTTCAAATATTCAAGTGTAATGTCAATCGACATCTGACACCCTGAGCTTGTTCCCTGTCCTTCTCTGTATCCTTTCCTCAATCACGCCTCTTTACTCTTGTTCTCAATCCTCTGTAACCCCTTGCGTGCTAGTGGCACTCCCGCCTTGCTTGGGATGAATTGCCTTAAAAAATGTATTCTTGGACTACTTCCAGTTTTGCCCCCATCCAGTTGATTTTTTCGGACTTTTGCAGTTGAACATTACGTCTATCTTACTTTTGTATATCTTTAAATCGACCATGGAGAATTTCTTTAGATCATTTTGCATGTCATGTAATTCATCCGATGATTCTGAGATTAGTAAAATGTTCTCAGTAAATTATATAGGCTTTATGTTTTTATTACTTCAAACATTCATTTTACTTGATACCCGTATTTGTGTAGACGTTCCGTTTATTTTAAACAGTATTTATTTCGTCTGTGTACTCGAGAAAACTTATTAAAGAAAATGTGCCCTTCGTCAGGATTCGAACCTGCGTTCTCCTTTGCAGGAGGGATCACCGTCAAATCCATCGTTTCTTTAACCATTCGGATATGCAGACCTTCAATGTCAATCAAAGTTCTAGAAGTTATGTTTACTCACACCTTTTTCAAGGTCTACTGTAAAAAGGTGAGGCGAAATTGGAATCTCTTGTATCAAACTTATTTTCCTAATCTTCAGTTTTATATCTATCAGTGTGTCACTAAATTATTGTCGTACTGTTATCATGTATAGTTTCATTAATATTTATATAATTTTCATGAATATTCTGGTTTAATGGGGACTTGATAAGTGTCGCTTGTTCTATCGATTCAAATAACTTTTCAGAGTCAACCAAAGCTAAACAAAGTGATTTATCATGTTTTTTTTTAATTTATTTCAAGCAATTTGTCGATATTTTATAGTTCGGCGGCCACTCCCCAAACCTGTCTGTTCACGTGGCTGGTTTTCATCTACGATGTTTGTTGGTCTGGAAATACTTTTCACAATAATCAAAGTGTTCGATATTAATGTGACAAGGTGATAGTTGCTAAAATCTTTGTTACTCATTTTCTATAAAGTACAATTCTTATTTGTATATTGAAGTTTGAGGAACGTTTCTTTTCCGTATTCTCTGGATAAATAGATGTGTTAACCCTTTTTGGAATTCTTCTGCATTTTTCAAAAGGTCTGCTACTATACCATCTTTGCTTGATGAGTTCTGCATTTTACCCCCGTTACCTATGAAACATCAATAGTATCTGCTAAATTAACTGCAGATGTTATTTTTTATTTTTAATGCATTCAGGTTTGCCTAGTAAATTATACCTAATATCTTATCCCTATATTTGGTAACTTCTTCGTTTAGATCTTTCGATGCAAGCCATTATAGTTTATTTGTATAAGCTGCAGATCAAGTATATTTCAAGCGCTACCCTCTACTAATTCTCAGTATCTTTCAATATATTTTTATTAACACTCTGTTCTCATTGTTAGTTAAGGACTGATCGAGTCAAATACTTTTTCATTCTCAACCGATACTAACCGACATGGTTTATTCTATTTTGTTTTTGTTTCGATCATTTGATCTGTTATTTATTGAGTAGTCACTACTAAAACCTTCCTATTTCACTGACTGGTTCACATCTAGAGTATTTGGTAGTCTGTTTGAAGTACTTTTGAGAATAATTTGTCAATGTTCTATAGTAATGTGATAGATGCCAAGGTATTCATTATCTCCTTTTTATAAAGTAAGGTTTTTAGACTGAAGTTTCAAGGGTTGTTTCTTTTCTCGTATGCTCTGAACGAATAAATGTGCTAATCCCCTTTTGGATGTATTCTTTTGCATTTGTCAAAAGGTCTGTTAATATGCTATCTTCACGTGAGACTTTCCTGCATTACACACGTTGAAACACAAATCTTATGTTGTTATCTACGGATCATAAATAATATTTGTCAGAGTAACTGTAGTTGGAGATTATATCTTCAAAGTATACAACTTTGCATAATAAGCTTTGGTTATTCTTCGCATTTTCTCCTTTATTTCGTGATTTTCTCCCCAACCATATTAGACTACGTTTTCCATCTGACAATCATTTTATTTTAAGATTAAAACTGTCTTTTTATCACAGGATCATTTACTATATTTATTTCTACATTATCTGTCTATATTTGTGAGATGAGGTATTTTGTACACTGTTTATATTATTCGGACTATTGTCCTCATCTTTGTCGCCATATTTATTACAACGTTTCGGCCGTTGTAATAAATTATTTCTACATGTTTACCTTTTTACCGGTAATGATTTGTCAACAATTATGAACTCAGTTTCACTTATGGCCTCTTCACTTTTGAAATGGTTTATTAATAATTGTTATTTTGTGCCTTTCTGAGGTGTTAACTTAAATTTGGCTCCTTTTGTTTTTCAAAATTTTTCTACAATAAATTCTCCCTCATTTCTATCCATCATTTTGCATTGAAGTCATTAATTAAAATTGAGACATTTGTTTGTTTTTCTCTGTCTTTAAGGCGACTGATATCGTCGTAAAATCCTTCAATTTTTAAAAAAGAAAAAAACTTTTCGAAGTTTGTGAATATAGTATCTGACAATACTGTATAACTATTGACTCTAAATCCTACTCCACTATGCAAAGAATATTTTACTTTCCTATAAAACACATTAATATCTACCAGAAGCTAAGTGATGCTGTTCAGTTCCATTGTTATTTGTTCCAGTTTATAGTCTTCAGTTAAACTTATGCGTGTCTGTTTCAATCTTTTTGATTTTTTTTATACCGAAGTCATTGTGGTGATTAGACAATGATCACCATCGACGAGACACTTCCTAAAGGTATAAAGGTAACACATTTGGCCATTTTGCTACAGGATGATCCAACGGAAATAGCTCTCCAGTTTTGTTTTCATTTTGGGATTTAAGAAGATAATGGCTAACTGAGTCCGCACATTGCCACTAATTTCTGGTGAACTTAAGGAATTTGTTGCCACTAAATCGCAGTCAGCGTCACTTGAGAGATTCATTGTCTTTTAGTATTTATTGTATCTCATCTCGACAACTTGAGGCATGGGTGGGTGAAAAGTATTGAATTAGAGAGTCAAATCAGCGCATGTGCAAATTGATAAGGGAGGTGTGACCCGAGCCTACAGAAGGCAGGAGGCGTTGTTCTTGGTGGCCATTGTCGATAGGAGTAATTAGCATCATTACAAATGTACGCGTCTGACGAGTTGTATAGGTTTCTCTACTAAAATTAAGCAGAACCAAAACAAAATATTATTCAGGTAAATTATGTCGAATATTATGATAACAACGAAGTATGTAGAGAAAATTGTTCGGAGGATTTTGGTTTTATAGGCGTTATTGCTAAAATCAAATGGAATCTACATTTTGAGTTTGTCATCAAGTTTGGAAAGAAGAATGAGATTATGGCGGTAGACAGTTATAATCATTTCTTGTTTCGATTTAATTTATGATTTAATTGCTGCTGCAGGTTATCTGACTACAACATGAATTAAAACGTTCTACTAGATTGGCATCTAGGTCCCACTTGTTTACTCTTGAAACAGCTTAATGCAACTACCACTTCTACTCCAACAGTTTCTTTTCTCGCACTTTCCGCACGTGGAACTCCCTTCCGTTTACTTGCTTCTCTGATAATTACAATCTCCACAAATGTAAATGCAACGTCAATCGCCATCTTCTGTTGACTTGAACCCTGTTCATCTTTTATCCATTACTCAATTCCCCCCCTGTACCCAATCTTTTCTCTCACATTCACTCTCTGTAACCCCGCCTTGCGTACTAGCGGGGCATTACCGCCTTGCTTGGTGGGGGGGTGGTTAGTGATTCAAAACAAAACAAACACTTAAAACTTAATAGACAATTTATCAATTTAGTTAAAGTTCAGCTTTGGAATTTTATATAATCTCTATGCAAGGTATTATTTTTACGGATTTACAGCCATATCATTTTGAAACACTGGTTCTCGTACGACCACCGAGGTTAAGCAACGCCAAACTAGGTCACTACCTAGATGGGTGACCGCTTGGGAATACCAGGTGCTGTAAACTTGGATGTGCGAGTGGTGTAATTATAACGGAGCTAAGTTCGAATTCCGGTTGTATTCGTTTTATTCACTTACTCGCCCAGACGCTTGAGAAAGGTATGAACCCATCTCTTCTCCACCAGGCATGGCTAAATAGTAGGGCTTGTATGAGTAACTCGTTACCATCTCCCCCAAAATCTTATAATGCAAAAATATTTCCTGGTTTCAAATAACGAGCTAAGATATGTCATAACATAACGACTGATAATCCATAAAAAAGCCTACGTAATAGTCACATATATATATATAACTGTTTATATTTCCCGATCTAACATTACCGTCATGTGTTTTCGGAATTGTTAATAAAGAAAATGTGCCCTTCAGTAATTCGAACCTGTGCCCCTCTTTGTAGGCGAAACCGCTTACAAAGTGTGATGTAATGTTAGATAGGGAAATATAAACAGTTATATATATATATATATATATATATATATATATATATATATATATATATATATATATATATATATATATATATATATATATATATATATATATATATATATATATATATATATATATATATATATATATATAGATTGATAGATAGGATTAGGTGTTTGAATGCGGTGTTTATTTCAAAACTGTTCCTTGGATTCATGGTACGCAGAATTTTCTGTATGAATTATATTTTCTTGTCTCCCTGTCAGAAATTGTCGTGACTATTACTTTTTTATGGATTATCAGTCGTTATGTTATGACATATCTTAGCTCGTTATTTGAAACCAGGAAATATTATTGCATTATAAGATTTTGGGGGAGATGGTAACGAGTTACTCATACAAGCCCTACTATTTAACCCATGCCTGAGGGAGAAGAGATGGGTCCATACCTTTCTCAAGCGTCTGGGCGAGTAAGTGAATATAACGAATACAACTGGAATTCGAACTTGGCTCCGTTATAATTACACCACTCGCACATCCAAGTTTACAGCACCTGGTATTCCCAAGCGGTCACCCATCTAGGTAGTGACCTAGTTTGGCGTTGCTTAACCTCGGTGGTCGTACGAGAACCAGTGTTTCAAAATGATATGGCTGTAAATCCGTAAAAATAATACCTTGCATAGAGATTATATAAAATTCCAAAGCTGAACTTTAACTAAATTGATAAATTGTCTATTAAGTTTTAAGTGTTTGTTTTGTTTTGAATCACTAACCCCCCCCCCCCCACCAAGCAAGGCGGTAATGCCCCGCTAGTACGCAAGGCGGGAATGCCCCGCTAGTAAGCAAGGCGGGGTTACAGAGAGTGAATGTGAGAGAAAAGATTGGGTACAGGGAGGGGGAATTGAGTAAAGGATGAAAGATGAACAGGGTTCAAGTCCCCAGAAGATGGCGATTGACGTTGCATTTACATTTGTGGAGATTGTAATTATCAGAGAAGCAAGTAAACGGAAGGGAGTTTCACATGCGGAAAGTGCGAGAAAAGAAACTGTTAGAGTAGAAGTGGTAGTTGCATTAAGCTGTTTCAAGAGTAAACAAGTGGGACCTAGATGCCAATCTAGTAGAACGTTTAAATTCATGTTGTAGTCAGATACTTGCAGCAGCAATTAAATCATAAATTAAATCGAAACAAGAAATGATTATAACTGTCTACCGCCATAATCTCATTCTTCTTTTCAAACTTGATGACAAACTCAAAATGTAGATTCCATTTGATTTTAGCAATAACGCCTATAAAACCAAAATCCTCCGAACAATTTTCTCTACATACTTCGTTGTTATCATAATATTCGCCACAATTTACATGAATAATATTTTGTTTTGGTTCTGCTTAATTTTAGTAGAGAAACCTATACAACTCGTCAGACGTGTACATTTGTAATGATGCTAATTACTCCCATCGACAATGGCCACCAAGAACAACGCCTCCTGCCTTCTGTAGGCTCGGGTCACACCTCCAGTATCAATTTGCACATGCGCTGATTTGACTTTCTAATTCGATACTTTGATACTACGCCCTATATATATATCTTTAGAACTTCTCTCTGTTAAATCTTAATCCTCCTTCATTTTCAGACCTTCCTGTTCTTCTCTCGTCTGTTACCTCTCTCTATAGATCTCATTTGCTCTAGCTTTCGTCCCACACTCTCATACATACACTCTCACTAAATTTTATTTTTTCCTGGAGTTGTTTTTTCTGTTTTCTTTTTGAATTTGTAGGTCTGATAAATTGGATCGTTTTCACGATTCCTATGGAATAAATTATGACAATGGAATATTAGTGTTTAAGTCTTTTTATTATATATATATATATATATATATATATATATATATATATATATTAAAGAAAAACACACCACTTTAAGTCTCCATGTAATAATTTATTTCAGCATATAAATATATATATATATATATATATATATATATATATATATATATATATATATATATATATATATATGAAGAAATATAGTTTTAAAGTGCGCTATATTTATGGGATAAAGTGCTCAATATCAGAGATAGAGCGTATGTAAATATAAATAAAAATGAACAAAATAAAAGTGAACATTGAAATCAACACTCAGAGGCGACAGGCTGTTTCACGCTAGACATAATCGTCAGGCGTCTAGCATGAAACACTATCTGTGCCTATCCTCGGATTGTTTGTATGGGTGAGTTTGTGTGAACTATAATACGTACACCTGTGTGCATGTATGTCTATGTTCATAAGAGTGTCATCCCAAACAAACACGGAAGAAAATTCCCCACTACCACAATCAAACATCGTCGAAGATAAAAAAGTATAAATACATCCAATTCTTAAAAAATAAACCAGTTTGTCTGAACATCACAAAGGCGGGATATATATATATATATATATATATATATATATATATATATATATATATATATATATATATATTTATATATACACGCACAAATATCGGAATGTAATGAGCACCAAACATACATAAATACATACAGCACATCTACATATGTGTCTGTGTGTGTGAGGAAGTGTAAGTTTGTCTGACGGCACGGGAGGCACATCAGAAAAGCGTCAAGAACATCACACCAACTCCTTGTTGAAAGGAACATCGCTACATATAATAAAAGCTACGGTACCGACATCGGAATAGAGTTACAATTGCTTATTACAAGCATAAATAGATCCATTTTGTAAAAAATAAACCAGTTTGTCTGATGATCGCAAAAGCGTGAAACCCAGGGTCACAAACTCATATTCATACAACTGAATATGTTAGCTCTATCACTGATATTGATCACTTTCCAATAAGTAGTGTGCATATAAAATGAAATATATACAAAAAAACATATATATATATATGAATTACGGAAAGAAACTGATAAGGTGTTTTTGCTTATATTTATTAAGTTTGTTTCGTATAAATATTTTCGTTTCTGGACTGAATGAATGTCAAAATTATCAAGGAGTTATTTTGTTTTCCTAGCATAATACACGGTATATGTTGTAGACAGTAAAATAGCTACTGAAAGTAGATATATTCTTAATTTCCAGAGACGTCTCTCTCTCTCTATATATATATTATTTTAAGACATTTTTATGTTTATACGTTCTATTTATAGATACAAATATTTAAGTTTATAATAACCAGTATTAACGACATTTGCCGACCTGAATGTCCGAGAAATTGTCATAGAAAATATGCGTACTCCGACAGGAATCGAACCTGTATCCTATAAGGAACCGTCATATAGCCCTACGTGCTTTACCGATTTAGCCACAGAGGAGCGTTGCGGCTAGCAAGGTCGATTTTACTGAATTTAAACTTACAATTCTTCATGATTTTCTCTCGTACATGGAGAATGAAGAATTGTAGTTTAAAAACAAATGGACTGACCAATTGTAAAATCAGGTAAAAATACAAATAACTTTAAATTGTAGCTAAAATCATCACTCAAAAATTGCGTTAGGCAATTGCATATATATATATATATATATATATATATATATATATATATATATATATATATATATATATATATATATATATATATATATACAATTGAGGCTGAGAGTTGGCTAGCCGGAAGCATCCAGTATATACATAGAATTAGAATTGTTTATATAAGAGAGGTCAAATTGAATTACCAAGAATACCCTTTCTATTGATTTATTTACCCAGTAAAGTTCGTGCCTTATTTCGCTTGATATGCGCATAGAGCTTTGATCTCCTGTGTGATATCCCCTATAAAAGTCACAAACAAATTTCATTTTCGATAATTACGTTGTAATTAATTTAATTGAAGAATTGATTTTCAGAATCTTGGTACAATTTTGTTCTGCAAGTGAATATAATGTAATTTATATTACAGGGCTCTCAAAAATTCTCATATGCTTTCCTTAAGTAACGATGCTATAAAATGATACATTGGAAATCAAATCTGATATTATATGTGGTTCAAATTTTAATTATATCTAAATTAACAAACAAAATGAAATAAATCTTAATATTCATTCAGTTTTTATGATGATTTTTAGATTAAAATATGTCGGCTTAATAAAAGAAAAATCAATTCCTCAAAACTTTCGCTGTTTACGTTAGGATACGAAACTGAGCAAATATTATATATGATCAGTAGGTTCTTTGTGGTGGAGACGTCAAGGTTCGTCAAATCTAATGATGGTTTCTCCTAGGGGATGCTGGTTCGAATCATACCGGAGGAAACATATTTAAAAAAATAAAGATTTCTTGAATATTCAGGCTGATAGATGGAAATAATATATTGTTTAATAAATAAATAAAAACAGAGAACCTACGCAAATATAGATGTCCATTAAAAATAACATTTAATAAATTAATATATATATATATATATATATATATATATATATATATATATATATATATATATGTAAGCAAATATGTGGATGTAGATCCGACGGTATGATGAAAAATATGGAAAACACAAAACAAAATCCGAATATGCAAGTTTACTGTTTAATGTTGTTTTACTGTCGACGCCAGACGTTTCGGTCTAGTAGAGCATCTTCAGGACATGGTTATTAGAAACATACTTAGCTTTTCGGCTTCAGTGAGAAAAAGAAAGACAGAAACAAACAATGGGAAGATACAGAAGTTTAACGTCTGCTTCCTTGAGAGGAAAAAACTTGTCAATTTCACATTTTTCATTTGTGCCCACTTACTTGTTTAAATAATGACCGATTGTTATTTCTATATTTTGTTAAAATTTAAATAGAAAAACCATGAATTTTTTTCATTATTAATAATAATAATAATGATAAAACACGAAAGCAGAAAGAAAAAATATTCAATCATGAAAGAAGGTTCTAAATATAAATGAGATTTACATTTCGTATATTCTGTAGAAAAATAAAAAAAAACCCCTAAGAACCAACTGTTGCAGCAAAATTATGAAAAAGAAAGTCAAACTCTTGAACGCTGACAAAACAAACCTCTGCAGAGCCAATATCCAGAATGTGCTAATAAAGTCGATGTTGATAAATTTAACACTCATCGATGGCTACGAGCGGCGGGATTAAAAGCTGAAATGAAAAGGTTTTATTCTTGTAACGCAAGATTTAAATCTTTTGATTAAAAAGTTTTAGGCAAATATACATAATCGTCTGGATACAAAATGCAGTTTCTATGACAAATATCAGGAAAGCATAGACCATCTAATCTCTGGATGTTTTGTAGGTGCGCCAAATGAATATAAAAATCGTCACGATAGTCTGGGGCAATACTTACACTGGAAAAGATGTTAATAAAAACTGGTATGAATATCAACCAGCACCAGTTACAGAAATAGAAGACATTACAATTTTATGGCATTACACCATCTTTACAGACAAGAAAATTGAAGAAAATACGCCGGACATAATTGTCAAATTCCAAAACGAAAAACATAGCTACTAATTGATATGGTTTACAACCAAGGAATTTGAAAAACTATCGAAGTACAAAGACCTGGAAATCGAAATATAAAAAATGTTGAAAACAAGAATAATACCATTTATAGTAAGTGTGATTGGAATGATAAAAAAGGAACACATTGAAAGAATCCCTTGAAATCTCATCTTAAGAGAAATACAAAAGATTATCTTGATAAGTACAGTCCACACACTAAGAACTTTACCTATGTAACTCTAGTGATGTTATGGGAGTTAAAAAGCAAATCATGAAATGTAGCCATAACAACACACCACTACCTGCAGACTTGACCACAACAGAAATCGAAATATAATAATAATAATAATAATGATAATAAACCCGGCATGACAGAGTGGGCCAATATCTGCATTGGAAAATATGCAACTTCTACGGGAAGGAAACTGAAAGAAACTGGTATGAGCACCACACAGACCCGGTTACGGAGATTGGACCTGTTACAATTCTATGGGACTAACAATACACACTGACAGAACAATCAAAGCCAACCGCCCAGACATTGTTATTAAAGACCACAAACAAAAAAGTGCCTCCTTATTGATATGGCAGTCCCTGCAGACTGCAATGTATCTTTGAAGATATTCAAAAAGCTGTCAAAATACAAGGACCTTGAAATAGAAATCATAAAAATGTGGCACATGGGAACATCAACAATCCCTGTTGTAGTTGGAGCCCTTGGACTGATTGGAAAATATTCCAGTAGACAAATTGAAGAGATTCCTGGAAGCCCATGCCTCAAAGAGATACAAAAAATGTTCTCACAAGTACAGCACACACTTTACGAAGGGCTTTGTCTATGTAAATTCTTCTTTTCTTTTTCCAGTGGAAAGTGTCATGATGCCATTTTTAACTTTAGGTCCCTGGGTGGGACCCGGAAAGAAATGTGTAAACGCCAGATATCAAAGGAAATAAAAAAAAACACTACGGGGAACTATGATAGGAAGTGGAATAAGGCCCCATCTCAACCCAAACATGCTTGCCAATGTCCACAAGGACCTCTTACGAAACAAAAGGCTCTCAAATGCAGGAATAAATAAGATAAGACTAGATATAAGACAATATAATATCGCTCAAACAGTAAGGAGATGAGAGTAGAAATAAGTAAAATGACAGAGGATGAGATAAAAACTAAGTGAGATACGAAATAATAACCTCCCAGAAAATCAAATCGAAGAATCTACCTGTGACATAACCTGCAGTTATCCAGACGATGACTCCAACTACATTAAGGTAAAATTCCTTGAAAACCACAGCGATGAAGTTACCGAAGCGAAAAACCACGTCATCCAAGTAGTCAGCAACTCCCACACAAATATCAGACAGACAGCAACTCCCAAAAATTCATATGGCAAAATCCAATAAGCGCATTGTGCAAATATACAACGCTGCTCCGGAAACACTGTGAACGGACAAACGACTGAGAAATATCACAGAAGTTAACAACGTCATATACGCAACAGCTTTAGCAGTATTGGGAAGCTTGGGGTCAAGACAATGAAAAGATCAAACAACAGACAAAGACAGCGAGCTTGGAAGGTGAAACTGAAGAAATAAAATAAATCACATGTGAGATTTTGATACTAGATGCGATCACAAGAAACCCAAATGTCTCAACAAACAAATGCAAGAAGATCAACCGGAAATATAAAATTAAATCAATAAATGAAATTCTATCAATCAAGGAAATGCTGAAGCAGAAACTGCAGTTAAAGCCGTAGAGAAAACAAAACGATGCGAAAAAGCGTTGTAGGTTCCATCGCCAAAATAAAATATTCCAAACGGACCTTAAGAAATTTTACATAGAAATTGGAAAAGCAGTTATATATGTCAAAAAGCGACCCTCTGGATAAAACCTTTACAAGAGTGAGAAAATATAACCACGAAATTCAATGAATGGAACTCTCCAGGAAATGACAAGGTGTCCAATTTCTCGAAGCAAACAGCATTCTTCTACTGAAACAGAAGGGATGCAGGAGATGTTCATATGGTTACAAAGATCAACTACTGATAAACGAAATGATCCTGGAAAATTGCAGGATGGGATGTAGAAATTTTAGCACAGCATGGATAGATATGCTAAAGCCTTTGATAGTGTGTCACACTCTGGAACCCTTAAAGTTTTGGAAATGTACAGGGTCTCCCCCATAAAAGTACATTTCCTTAAACAAAGCATGGGAATGTGGAAATCGACATTATCATACAAAATCACACCAGAGGCACAGCCACTTCAAACAGCCTGAATATCCGACAAGGAATCTTTCAATGCGACATCAAGTTTCCCCTTCTGTTTTGTCTGTCCTTAATCTCCCTTACGCATGAACTAAACAACATTAGCTATGGGTACAACCTAAACAATAAAGTATTCAATCACATACTCTACATGGATTATCTCGAAATTTTTGCCAAAGACGACAATGCGTTAAAGGGTCTCCTCGATATTGTAAGATGTTTTAGCGACGATATAGGTAGAGATTGCCGATTAGATAATTATACAATACTAACATTCATGAAAGAGAGAATTACAGAAACTAAGAATTAGAGAAGGAGATGGAATACAACATACCCAAATGAATCGTATGAGTCTGATACTGAATGCGGAGCTGAATTAAAAAAAAAAAGAATATCAGCCATGAAGACCTTGGCTCTCTCTATGGTGCAATACGGTTTCAACATCTTTAACTAGACCATAGCTGACATTAAGCGAATAGACACCAAATCTCCTCACCTGCAACTGAATGCATCATCCCAAGACTGATGTTGATCGTCTGTATTTGCCCAGTTACGAAGGATGCAGAGGATTAAATCAACTAGAACAGTCTTACAAACCCACAAAAATCACCTGGAAACTACAGAGGACTGGATGATGATCTGTGTCAAAGAACTTGAAAGAAATAAGAAACTTTATTCAGTAATAAAGGAAGCCAAAAAGTTCAAAATAGAGTTTCAAATGGCTGAAAAAAATGCAAGTAAAGCATAATACACCGATTGCAGATGCAAAATACTTGAAAAAGAAAGCAAAGGTAAATGAAACCGACCAGATACAGAAACAGTCGCAAGATAAACCGTTTCACAGTCAATACTCTGCCCGTACGAAACAAGTTGATGTAGACAAACCCCGTACCCATCACTGACTATGTAGGGTTATAGTTAAAAGCTGAAAGCAAAAGATTTATTCTTAATTCACTGAACCAATGCTTGCTAACTAGAAATTACCAAGCACGTATACTGAAAACTTGTGCTAGTCCAAAAAGAAGATAGTATGAAAACTATCCAGAAACAATTGACCTTCCTGTATCAGGTTGAGTGGTATTTGCAGCCATTGTTAATGAAAGTCTGCATGACAGAGTCGGTCAATATTTGAACTCGAAAATCTGCAATTCTTACGGGAAGATAGGACCTGTAACAATTATATGGGACGTTACATGACACATAAACGTAACATTCAAAAGCTAATCGCCTAGACAGCGTGTTTAGAGACCGCAAAGACAAAATGTGCCTTCTTATTCACAATGCAGTCCATGCAGATTCTAATGTATCTTTGAAGATATCAAAATACAAGAACCTTGAATTGGAATTCATAAAATGTCTCGCACATGAGAACATCAACATTTCCATTTGCAGTTGGTGCTGTCGGATTAATTGGAAAATATTCCAGTAGACTCATTGCAGGGTTTCCTGGTAGCCCATGCCTTAAATAAATACAAGAAAATGTTCTCACAAGTACAGTCCACACCTTACGAAGTGCTTTAGCTGTATAAAATATGTTCCATGATGTCATTTTTGATCTTAGGTCTCTGGTCGAGACCCGCAAAGACATGAGTATACAACAGAAATCACCAAAGGATTTAACATAATAATAATAATAATAATAATAATAATAATAATAATAATAATAATAATAATAATAATAATAGTAATAATAATAATAATAATAACAATAATAATAATAATAATAATAATAATAATACAGACTGAGTAACCCCACGGGAGAGTATTTATTGAAGGATGTAGCAACGAAATATTTCTATAAGTTACCTCAAAATCTACCTAACAATTTGATCTAAAGCCAGTGCCGTCGCTGAATGGCTTTAGTAAATTTATGATAAAATGCAACAAAAAGAATTTTTAAAAGCACGATAGAGAAGGAAGAGAAATAAACTGGAAATACTTCAAATGGCATCGATTCTGTAAACAAACAGAATTGGTAGAAAGAAATTTTTGAGATCTGAGATCCATACCGACTGTGCTATGGAGACAAAAACTACGAAACTGAAAAAGGATTTCAACGTGAAGATGAAAATAAAATAAAAACAAGTATTGGAGAAAATGACTGCGAAACATGCGGTTTAGATAACCTTAGGCCATATTGTAATGAAAGTTTCATGTACTAAAACTTAACTCTTTAACTGTTGCAGAAATATCCTTCATTTGCAGGGGAACCATACAAATTCAATGACGAAAATTCCAGTCTTCCACAATTAATAGACTATTATTAATATTTCTATTAAGCATGTGTTGAAAATAACATTTCAAGTCTTTACTTCTGTGAGACCATCGGCTGTTGTTGACATTAACCGTGTTCACTATTTTATGAATTATTCCGAATGAAGCCTTCACTTTTACCTTGAACGACTTGGTAAAGTTTGATCAATTTGATTTTTTAATTTCTTTCAAGCTTAAGTCAAGGAGACTAAACACTTTCGATTTGTTGATCCCATTCGCATCCAAACAATGGACAGATGCCGATTTTTTAAAAGAAAATTCACGTATGTTTTTATAAGGAAAATTAGATCCTGAGAAAAACGTCTGATATTGTATACAGTAAAATGGGATGTGTCTTCTCTATGTAAATGATATGTTATATAATTATATACTGATAATTATAGTTGGTTAAAACGCATCGAAGGCTGTAAGATCCGAATTTATTTCACCAATATAGAAGTGTTTCTTCCTCTTGATACAAAGGTGCGTCTGATATCGTGAAAATAAAAATATATCCGAATACTCTACAGATAAAGAATAAATTTAATTATTTCTGATTATCGACTTATCATAGACGTGCGTCTTATACAAAGATATCTTATAAAAATAGTACATTGAAAAGGGGCAAAACAGAGATAGTGTGGATTTAATATAAGCTCATACTTTTCTCTATATATATTAAACACAGTGTGGCATATTTTACAAAAGGACGTCATATTACATGATAGAATATAATATGTATGTATATGTATATATAATATGTATATAAATTAATAGAAGAATGTAAATCACTGGCGAGTGAAATATTTTGTTCGATTTCTTTCTTCGATAAAAGGATAAACTACATCCAGCAGCAAGGCATCTGATCGGGAGATTTTCTGGAGTGTGGAACCACCCCTTAATTGTTATTGTTCCCGGGTTCACCCTGACCCGGGATGGTGGCACCTGTTAGCCTTCCAGTTAAGGAAAAATAGTGAACCCCCAAACAAAAACAAAACACAATGAAAATATAAAAAATACATATTTATAGTGAACTGATCAGTAATACATATTACATTTTATTTGTAGTTGTAGGCATGAATAAGTTAAATAATTACATTAAATAATTCATAGAGACTCATAGGCCAATAAACAAACAAAAAATAGATAAAGTATTTTAAATCATTAATTTTAACTAGTATTTCTTTTGTTTTAATATTTCATAGTAATAATTCTGAAGATGTCTGAATTTTAAGATGGAGCATTGTCAATTATTATTTCTTTGATTTGTATTTCTTGTATCGTTTTTCTTTAATTCAAATTCATTAGCCAGAATTGAAATGATAATTAAAAGGACGTCCATTGAAAACACTGCTGATGTATGGAAAACTTTAAAGTTGTATCTGTCTATATTTCTGAGATGAGGTTTTATGTACATTATTTTCATTATTCGGACTACTGTCCTCATCTTTGTCGCCATATTTATTACAACGTTTCGGCCGTTAAAGTTGTTGGTGAAATTATTGATAATAAATACTGAATATTATGTTTTCAGATTTAAGTTTCCTCATTGGGTCTGGATAGATAGATTTCTCGAAGAGAATGGATGCCAGTTCGAATTTTATCGGGGGCATATTTGTCTTTTCCTATCAGCTCTGTTGGCTAATTTCCATAACGTAAAAAAAAATCAATAGTAATTATGAAAGAAATCCTTGTCCAAAATGAAAAACTCTCGAATTGTGTTCCTCTTTTGAACGAATTGAAGATTTAAAAAAAGTAAAGAATCATTTATTTCTGTTCATACAGTTTGCATCTTGTTTAAATTAATTACATTAGAAGCAATGTCCTCATTGTTGTTGTCACGTTTCGACCATTGTTCCTTTAAGCCTTCTTCAGGTGCCTGTATATCCAGGTAACTTTCAGAAAATTTCTACCTGAAGCCTATATTTAATATACGGTAGCAAATGAAGGGATCAGTTCAAACATTTTCTGAAGGCAATTCGGATCGACAGACATCTGAAGAAGGACGGAGAGAATAGCAACGTTATGATAATGGCATCAAAGATGAGGATATTAGTAAGTATTGAACATTTCACACAGAAAATTGAGCCTTATCCAAACGTTTCTTATCACTGATATGTTAGAAACACATAGAATACTAAAAATCAAAACAATAATAACAGGTGGGTTATGTTGTCATTTTTGTTAAGGTATTTCTATTTATATGTCTCATATAAAAGTGTACATATTTGTAATATCTTGAAACCCCTATCAAAACATGCAGTCTAAGCAGCTGCTATAGTTATTTCGCTAACTGAGAGAAATCATCCATCTTTTCCGTCTATGCAGTACCTCCCCGTCTGCTCAAAATATCAGACCAAAATGAAATTAGAGGAAATTGCTATTTATCAAGAGTAGCTTATTTTTGGTACATGGATTCATTTTTAAAAATTTTTACTTTTGTTTCCTCAATACAAGGACGAAGAGCTACTCGGTAGATGGTTCTTGTATGTAGATAACGGTAGGAGAAACTAACTCTAGTGCAAATAATCTACAAGTTTAGTTTTCTAATCATTACACCACAATATGATGGCCTGGTAGTTCAAACTTATCCACTGTTTCACTAAAAATATTCTCAAGATCCTCACAGAAAATAGGAGTCCAAAATAGAAGCCACATAAGAAATGAAAAAAAAAGTTCCTTAAGATGAAGAAAATTCCAGAATGATGAATAGAAAATGGTAAGCGAAATAGATGGCAAACTTTTCTGGCAGAGGAGAAGAATAAAAATATCCTGACCGATTATTTTCTGTCTCTTTGTTTTCCTTTGTCTGAATGTTTGTCTCTTAACTTATAGACAAAAAATAATCATGTCCATCATTGGACTTATTCCAAATGGATATTTTCCTGTCGGATATTTCGTCCACAGATTTTTCACTCTCAGTAATTTCACTAAATTATAGTTTTCGATAATAAATTGGAAAACATTTCCTATCTATTGTAAGTTGGTGATTAAAATTATGGCGCCAGGGTTCACTGTTCAAACTCTTATAAAATATCTGTATTTTTTAGGATTGGTCTGAAGGGTTGCATCTGGAAACATTCGTTAGCACATGGCGTCAAAAGTAGTAACATGATTTTGAACTCCAAATTATGTGAAAATATTTACGCGTGAGTTTTTTAATACAGAACTTATAAAAAAATACTTCCAAGGGAGATAAACTTACTACAGCAAATGGCAGACACAAAAACAACGTATTATGACTTTAAAAAGTTATTTTAGTGGATTCCCACACTTCAGTGGACGTTCTATTTATTTAAAACAATATTTTATTTTGTCTACTGACCTGAATATTCGAGAAATTAATTAATTAAAAATGCGTTCACCGACAACATTCGAACTTGCGTTCCCATTTACAGGAGAAATCGTCAATATTCGACGTGCTTTAACCGATTAGGTTACGAAGAGTGTCGTAATTTAGCAAAGGCTGTGTACTGCCTTTAAACTCATCTTTCTTATTTTTGATTTGTAAAACTTTATAACTGCACAGAGTTTCGTATTTGATATTTTTAAAGAAGTAACGGATTTTTATTTCTTAACCCGCCATATTTTTATACCTTTAACGTTATTTTTAGTGGATACTTACGAGAAATCTTACCAAATTTTTCGAATATTCAGACCAGTAGACGAAATAAGATACCGTTTAAAATAAACGGAACGTCTACTCAAATATGGGCATACACTAAAAATAACGTGAACAGTGTTAAAAATATTTCGGATTAATAAATAAAACTCCATTAAATTTTTAGAAACATATATATATATATATATATATATATATATATATATATATATATATATATGTGTGTGTGTGTGTGTTTGTGTGTGTGTGTCTGTGTTTGTGTGAATAATAACAAAAGGAAAACTTATCTTAACCGACGTGTTTCGTCAGCCGAGATCCTTTATCAAGACAAATGCAAAGATTTTATTTTGTAACAAGTATTTCTATACAGGAGCAAAGAATTTATTGGTTTTCCAAATTTGTTTAAGAACGCTCATAAATATTCATCAGGTTAGTCGAAAAGTCAGGCAAGCTATGGAGGACGTCAAGTAACGCTATTAACCCCTAATAAACGAAAGTGAGTGAATTATCGTATTTAAATTTTCATCTGGGCTTAATTTCTGTATTATATATTTTGAATAACATGAGTTTATTAATTAAACTTCTTCTGACTTTTTAACATTTTATAGTCATGTATATTGGCTAAAGGAAGTAGTCATTCTTTCAGGAAAGGATCTATCTGGCAAAATCCAGGGCGCAGATATATGTTTTGATAAGATTCGAGATATATATATATATATATATATATATATATATATATATATATATATATATATATATATATATATATATATATATATATATATATATATATATATATTCTAAACCGGGTCTCATGGTCAGAAAGTAAACGTTCTAACCACTCGGCCACACGCGGCCAGGTTCGAATCTTATCACGGTTGATTTATCAGGAAGTAGACTTCCTGATGTTATCGGTCTGGAGGGGGCGATCCCAGCGTGCCGCACGTTTGGAAACTGCCTTAAAACCATACCACGGGTTGACTTAAGCCTTGTGAGTAAAATTGGGTACACAGAACTCTTGGGGACCATTGACGGCTGTGCTAGCACGAAGTCAGAAGTCATAATGACCGAGGATTTGAGTGTGCTGGACTTGTTCAGATTGCTGATCATGTAAGATCACACGCTCTCTCCCAGAAACTGTAACTAAGGTCTGCTCAGCATAGTTGCAGTATAAACCACAGGTGGGCTCTGTGGGTGTTGAACAAACACAAATGTGCCTGAGCGAACGTCTGCAATAGGGATTGGCTAGCCGCCCTAATAGATGGGTATCCTCGAATACAAGTGGCCATCTATTGTACATCTCTCTCTCTCTCTCTCTCTCTCTCTCTCTCTCTCTATATATATATATATATATATATATATATGTTTAGTAGAAAAAAGTTTCGCACGCGAGGAATCAAGCAGGGATCGGATTTTTACGAATAATACCATCTACAAAGATTTCAAACCAGCCACAAGAACCTCTGTTGGCGAGTCGTCTTCGTTTCTCTGTTTGTTTCTCACACCGCTGATGAAGGATACAGACGTACCCGAAAATTCCGGACTAATAACATTAATCAACGTGCTTCATTTCTCTCTTGTGGTTAATAATTAATATTTAATAAATGTTTTTCGCACAGATCACATTGGTACCCTTTCATTTTCCCTTGTTTTATTAACCAACCTATCTATTTTATATATATATATATATATATATATATATATATATATATATATATATATGGGGGCGAGTATTGTCTCATATTACTATATACGTTAAAAGTAGTGGATGTCCGTGTTTGAGTAGACGTCTCTTTTTTCTATGTTATGTTATGGTCTATCAACTTGGTCTTTTCAAGAGTGAAGAAAGTGTCATTAATAAAGAAAATACATGTGTATCCACTAAATATAATGTATATAAACATTATATATATATATATATATATATATATATATATATATATATATATATATATATATATATATATATTAGTTTAGGTGTATGTATATATGGGTATATGTGTGTCGTGCCATAGATATGGGATTGCGGGTAATCTGTGTATGTATGTATGTATGTATGTATGTATAAATATATGAATTTGTGAGTTAGTATATATAATATGGGTGAATATGGGTGAAATATAATAATGTAAATACGTTTGAATATTGACATGTTTTTTGCATACACGAACAGGTGTGTGTATGTATGTATATATATATGTATATGTGTATATGTGGGTAGGTGTGTATATGTATGTGTGTGTATATATGTATATGTATGTATATGTGTATATATGTGTATATATATGTGTTTATATATATGTGTATATATGTGTGTGTGTATATATATATGTGTGTGTGCGTATGCATGTGTATATATATATATGTGTATATGTGTGTATGTATGTACGTGTGTATATCTACATGCGTATGTGTGTATGTATGAGTATATACATATATATATATATGTGTGTGTATATATGTGTATGGGTGTGTATATATATGGATATATATGTGCATATATATGTGTGTGCATGTGTACGGATGTGTGTATATGTGTGTATGTATATAAATGGATATATAGAATATTTTTTATAAAAGGACTTACAGGTCTGTTATTAATGTTTTACCCCATTTTCTCCCTTTATATTCTCCAATTGGAATTGTGAGTTTAAAATTCTTTACAATATGGAGGATAAATAATTTAATTTTGAATTTAAATGTATTACCCTTTAATAATCATTATTGATGATAAAATATTTAGATTTTTTGATAATTGAATACCAAAGTCATCACCTAATTTTAATTTAAAGAATTTTAAAATTTTATTTATTTATTTTTTTAGGGAAATACTAAGCACACACACACATACACACACACACACACACACATATATATATATATATATGTGTGTGTGTGTGTGTGTAAGTATGCGTAAACATTTAAAAAGATATATGTAAGTATTAATACATGAAATTACCCGTGTATATCGGTACATGTGTACCTGTATGGGTGACTGCACATGTAAAAGAACGTATGTATATGTGAAACTTGCATGGATGTGTATAGAATATATGACAGAGCAAGATCTCTAATATTACCGTAAAATTCACTCCATATTAACTTAAAAACTAAACTTTAAGTAAGAGAAATTACCAATCTAAAAATAGTCGCGAATTAAATTCATGAATAAAATTCAAACTGATAGAGATACCACCTTAATAATCAATTACAACTAGAAGTAAACTTATATTGTAAAATAAAATTTTATTATTTTAATGTAAATTCTATGAATATTTTTCTAATCGACTATTTCATATTAAACCCGCAAATCTTTTGTAATAAAGTTTAAAAAAAACTTAAATCGCTAACAAACATTAAATTAAATTCCTTATAGACTGTTTAAACATTCAAATTTATATCAAACATTATACTATTTATGAATTCTCAAAGCAAAACAACAGCGTCTATTTCGGGCCTTTCATTCTAAAGAAAGTTAGTGACACTTTCTCTCATGACTGCCTTCTCTCTTTTTCTCTTTATGTCTTTTTTCTCCTCTCACCTTTCTATATCAATATATAACTTCCGTTAAGTTAACTGATTAAATATGTCAATGTCTGGACTTCCTCAAACAATATTAAATTTGAAAGAATAGAAATTTTAAATTACATCTAACTCAATCATGTCTCTCTCCCCTCACTTCCTCACTTCGTTAATTTACATATGTTTAATACTGCCCGTCAAAAATGTGTACATTTCTTTTCATTTTTCGGTTCAACCTTTGGAAGTAAAGTCTGATGATCCGCGGTCCTTTAAAAGGGCTGTGGTGAAATAATTTATTCCATGGAACCTTTAAGTGGTCTGTTTTTATTTTTATTTAACATATATATATATATTCCATTATCTCTTTCTCTCTCTCTCTCTCTTTATATATATATATATATATATATATATATATATATATATATATATATATATATATATATATATATATGGCAAAATTAAAGTGGCTGCTGAAATTCAACCTGGACGGGTTTGACACGAAATGTTTCAGTCAAATAGGAGTCATCAGGTGGAATGGCTTTTAAAACCAACGATTAGCTTAGCGTACATGCTAATCAATGTCCGATTTCGAAAGGAACCGATAAAATGCGAATGAAATGGCCTGTCTATGCTGCAAGGCTTTTACCGACTATTGCATCCCAGATGCGATGGTTGTTTCCTTGTGGAAAACGAAAGCGAGGTCAACCAAAAACCACCTGCTAAGCAATCCTGGAAAAAGGCCCTAAAATCATTGATGAAGAGATGTGTTGAGATCAGGTTGGCAGATCGAACTCAACAGTCTATCTTAGGTTGATGTCAATCTTCGTAAGAGTCTATGAACAAGAAATCATAAAATAATTTATTTTCTATGCTTTCGCTTACTTCAATTCCTTCTGTGATACAAAATATTTTCATATCCTGAACTCACTGGCCAGACAACAGATAGACCCATGGTTTCGCGATACGAGTTCATGTCTTGCCGCGAGCAATCTTTTATTTCCAATTTTGCACAACTCCCTGTCGCGATTCAAGGATCTACAGATCGAATATTCTGTGAATAAAAATGAAAACTAATAAGATGGAATAAAACTATTATATTCATTTTTTCGGAACAGATTCTACATAGAAGGAGACAATTGTAATTTTCGCGATATATCAAGAGGAAAGAGGGCTTGGAGAATTTTGTCACCCACTCACGGGAAGACTTAAACAGGAGAGACAGAAGTAAAAAATGAGTAACCCTACCTAAGGTTCGTGTGTAAATGGACGACAGAACATGATCTTTGAGGGATAGTATGAGGACAGACATTGCTTAGAGCTATAAAGGATAGCATCTTTTACTGCTCGTTAACCTTCTTGGCATTTAGAACAAAACCTTTTTAATTCCAGCTTAGGGGAGATTTTTATATATTTTTTTCAGGGTGCAATGTTTATTTTACCTGTTGTGTCGCTTGTACGTGTCTTTCACTGTACATAATTTTGGGGCATTATCAGGCAAACAGATTGAATTTAGATCTGCCAGGAAAACAGATCATTTTTAACCAATGCTTTTTGTGTATAGTAGCTAGCACCCCGTCAGCACTCTACCAGATGGCCTGGATCATAGCCTTAAATAGTCTACGATTAAGGACTTCAACATTTGATTAATAAGTCTCCTAAACAACAAGCCCGGAAATATATTAAAAAACTGTTAATTATTAAAGAAATATTATTGTCTAACCTATCATAATACCACTATGTTTTTTTCTTATATGAAAGCAAAAATTCGCTACTCGATATTTAAAAATTTTTTTTTTTTGGAAGCCGATTTAAAAAAAATTAATAATGGGTATAAAGTAATTAATAATAACAAAACAAAAGTCATTGAAACAAAGCAAGTTCAGTCGACCAATGATGACAATTCCAGAACAACGTAACTATAAACAATTTTTTCTATCCTCTGCCAGCCGCTATGATGGAGAAAGCATTACCTCGAACCGTCGCCAGTGAGACACGCTGCAAGAGCCACTCCGTTTCGTTTAATAAGTTGATACTTAGCTGATTAATATTCGAATTGATCTTATTTCGTTTGACTATACAGCATTTGACCCTCATCTATTCCTTGTAAGTTGTCTTGTTAATTGTTTTGTAACCTATTGTTTTGTGTTTTTTATATGTATCCCTTAGCCCCGGATACTGGTGCTGAATAAATATATTACACCCATTCTTCTCTGTGTATTATTCACCTCGACGATACAATAGCTTTAATCTATACATCTCTTGCTTCGAATAGAAGAGGTCTAGTAATGATAATTACTTTTCGACTGCAAAGAATTAGAAAACGTCACCAAATCACGATAACTGAGGTTGCATCATTTTTGTTGTTTTACTTTTACCCAATATATTTGTTAAGAAGGCAACTGTGTTTGGAACGTGAAAGTCTGCTGATGTTTTCTTAAATTCAAAAGACTTTTATCTTTTACTTTTCAGAATCAGAAATTTCAAGATTTGTTTATCGTATAATTGTTACTCTTTTATGATCACATTCGTTAGTTTCATTTAAATTATCTTTTTCTCTCGATACGACATAAAATGTAGGCGTTGGGAAACAGTCAAAGAATTAATTAAAGTTTTCTTTTCATTCTTTTCGTCACGTGATTTAGATCATTTTAGTAACGCTTCTGTGAATTCAAATCACAAAGAAATTTTTTTTATTCATGCATTTATTCTTATGTTAATTGCCGACATTTCCTGTGATGTTAATAACTGACGACTCATGTCTGACAATTTCTACTTTGAATTGTTTAATGGAAAAATAATTGCCGAACAAGTGATAATACTAACTCAAAGTTAAGGCAAACATTTAATTCTTTTTATTATCAAGTTATTCAACCTTCACTTTACAACACTTTCCTTTTTAAGAAAGACTGACGTACATACAAATTTCACTCCAGTATCCGAAATGGCGTAAAAAGAGGTAGCAGTTATCATTAATTTTTATAGGAAATATTTTTAGCGTTCCTAGATGCCCAAAAGGTCTAAGTTTGTTTTCTGATGTGGAATGTTTCAAATATGACAGGTTGCTTTACGGAATATGCATTCAAAACATCCTGTAGTATTGTCAATCATAGTGAAAATTTCACGTAAGGTCGTTTTTGGTCTGGTAACATTCAGGAATTTCGTAGGAATGTTATATTTTCGGATAGTGAGGAGAACCTGTATAGTCTTTCGGATAATGAGGAAAACCTGTATCCTTTCGTGCCCATCGCCTGTTCTAGTTATTCGTATACAAAGCGACAGATTTTGTATCAGAAAATGCGGGAGATCTTAATGTCTCATAATGAAATATATTGATACACTCGTTTAATTGTATCAATGAGATAACTTCATAGTCCAAGTGATCCTATTTAAAAATGACTTAATATGACTAATATGACTGAATTTGCTTGGCTAAATGAGCTTCACTTTTATGAATATTTAACCCTTAGATAGCGGGCCACCCATCTGACGAGCTTGTGTGTTTGAACGGGTGATGAAAGATTTGGGAAAGAGACAAACATTGCCAACGGACACACATTATAGGGCGTTGTGAAGAGCCATGATCGTCTATATTCTGAAAGCACACGATACATGCAAGAAAAACCCTCCGTATAATGCCAGTGGGTATTGTTAGGTGAAAGAAACCCTTATATTTATTCTCTAATCATAACTGTCATCTCCCCATTTAACAGATGCTTGTAAAATCGTTCTGATAAAGAACAAAGTGAAAGAAAAGTGTTTCTATTCATGTTTTAAGATGACACGCGATTTGATTCTCTTTTCTATAATAACGATGAACGACGAAGGCTACAAATAAATTCTACAAATCCAGATGGATATACGTCTATTTCTTTCAATAAGATTATTGATTTCTCATAAGGATCATTAATTATTTTTACATTGTTCTTTAAGAGAACGGAAAGAGATTCAACGACATTTCGTGTATTCTAAAGAAAATAATCTGGGCTTATCTGCCAAAAAGCGCTTCTAATTTGTTTTCAGAGAACACTATTCATAAAAATAAATATGCTGCTTGATCCTCCGGAGTAAGGCATATGTGGATCAAAATCAAAATAGAAAATTAATTTTCATTGTTTCCTATTTTGCAATGTTGATTGTTTTAAAACATTTCATTGTAATGCGCTAATTGAACCTTATTGGGGTGATCGACATAAAACCACGAGGTACAGGGCTGGAAACGTAATGTTTTTTTAAATAATGTCTGCTTTTTATTTTTAAATTATTTTTCTGGCGAAAAGTGACACATACACAGACATATATATATATATATATATATATATATATATATATATATATATATATATATATAGATATATATAGATATATATATATATATATTGATGGATATTTCATTAAATAATATAGACAAGTTTTGTCTATTTTAAGTAAGTTCCTTTCATATTGTCTGATAAGCTTAATAACATTATCATTGAAAGACGAAAGGAAAGCACCATATTGATACATTATGAAAGCTGACAATTACATTTCAATATATCAAACAATACACGGACGAATCAATAATGATAGGCTGTTTTTTGTTGCATGAAAAATTTCAAAGCAACGACAAACTGGTGTATATGAAACGCGGAAGAGAAAATCCTATTGCAGCAAATGACGTCAAACATGACCACGCGAGAGTGAAAACGAGAAGTATTAAGTATCAGGAAGCCGTTGGTATAAACCAATGGCTTCTGTTATCAATTATAGGCATTTAAGAATATTTGTGGAGATTTCATCGTTTATTTTGTTCAGGTTAGGTTTTAACTGTTTTATGTATATAGCTTCAACAATTTTTAGTTTTTGTTTTTAGTGTTTTCATGTTTAAGTATAGTTGTGTTTTCAACAAGGATTTTCTGAAATTGTGTATGTGGCCAGGCATGTTGTTTT
>OZ038485.1:3770371-3772871 GCA_964036315.1 Acanthosepion esculentum | reverse complement strand
GGTCAATGAGGTGCCAATGTTTAGACCGAGCATACATCCAGGTTATTTTCAATCGGTTTTGCTGTTGGAAGATGGAGTTCATGGTGACAAGCTGATGCTCTGCGCAGACCTCTAGCAACAAGCGCCCGTTGTCGTTACAGTTACCAGCATCATGTCTCCCAAGCACTCCCTTCCAAGCCGCAAAATCTTGGCCTGCTCTGGCGTTAAAATCGCCAAGGATTATAACCTTATCATCTGCAGAGGCGTCACTTAATAGGCTGCGCAGACCTGAGTAAAATTTATCTTTTTTCACAGGAACTGCTTGTAAAGTTGGGGAGTACATACTAATTCTTCTTCTTCTTCTTCTTCTTCTTCTTCTTCTTCTTCTTCTTCTTCTTCTTCTTCTTCTTCTTCTTCTTCTTCTTCTTCTTCTTCACTGGGAAATATAGGAGATGAGCTTTGTTTAGGCCACCTTTTCTTGGCCTCTCTCCACATGGAGCAAGTAGTGCTGTCTATAGAGAAGACTGCTTGGTCAATCAGGGCGCTGCCGAATGATGTTGTCGTCTCCAGGTCAACATCAGACGGCCAATATCCTGACCCTGCAAGCTGGTTTGGGATTGCGACTTCCAACGTCATCTTCCACCTGCCGTTTTCGCCCCTCTGCCATCGCTACAAGGAATGATTGGTAGACGCGAATGTCTTCCTAAGACCTGCTCAGTGGATGAAGTGCAGTGTGCGCTGAACTACTCCCACCCTTTACACTTCGGATTCAATCTGTTAGGGCTTATCAGGCTGAGACGGTGACATTGAAGGCTGGGGGGGGGGGAAACTGTGGCGTACAAAACTCCCAAGATAATTGTGCTAGAAGGCCGTTGAGCAAAAAGCTTCCTCCGCACTTTAGACAGGGCTTTTATTTAATCCTGTACGGTCACTAGCCACCCTCCTCACAGAAAAATAAATCTGTGGGGGTACCAGTTCAGTCGCCAATAATCCGACTATGAAACCGGTAGTATGGGGTACATAGTACCAGTAGCGCTATAGAAATTAAACCTAAAGAGCCAGACAAACCTACCACGGTCTCACCTAGGCGGATCGTCAGGGATTTCTGGCTAAAGAGGTAATGTGGGAACGGAATATATAGCCTACAAACCCAAAATTATGACCACGTGACCAAAACAAAAGAAACGCAACAAGAAAAAGAAAAGAAAAAGAAAGAACAAAAAAGAAAACACAGATGACGGGATGGGTAAATCTTTATTCCAAAAATAAAACCAAGTTAAAAAAAAAACAAGAGGAGAGGGCCTAACCTCACAACCTACTTTTTTTGTGTCTACATTTACTTAAAATTTCAGTTTTTCAATTTAGTAAGTGATCATTTTTTCTCTAGACATAGGTGACAAACTTTGTTACCTGCTCTATATTTGGGACATCTTTTTAATAGTTCCCATTTCAAAATGGGTTCTTTATTATTGTCACGTCTAAATTTCCCATATATAGGTTTGCTCTACTTAGCGTATCGAGCACTTTATTTAGTTATTTTACTTACTCGTATCGGTTTTTTTTCTTTGGACTCTGAACTTGGATGCTAGATGATTATTTTCGGCTGATGTACATGTTCTCTGTTCTTTCTTTTTTTGTACCATTTTTTCCCTTTGGTATTGGTTTGTTTATTTGCAAATCAAGAAACCGAAGGTTTTCCGGATGAGTATAATTTCTTATATTTATAAGATTACAACTAATGCATATATATATATATATATATATATATATATATATATATATATATATATATATATAGCTCTCTCTCTCTATATATGTATATGTATATGTATATGTATGTATATATATATATATATATATATTATTACAAATGACTGAGAAGATACTTCAGTTTTTTATTGTTTTTCTAGGGTGCAGAAACGAGTTCTTTTTTGCTTAATGAGTTTTGAAATGGTTCAAATAAAGATTATGAATCAAAAACACAAATACGCTACCCCCCTCTAAATTTAAAAAAAAGAAACGTTTAAAAATAATAAACGCCTTTATCATGAAAGACACACACGTGCCAAAAAAGAACACCGAACATGGCCATCAATTACTGCCTGTATTCGCGTATTAAAAATATAATTCAGCATCATACACACGATTCCTAATAGTATGTCTGCTGCACCATTTTCAACAGCACAACCGGAAATCCTTGAAAATTGCCAGGAGATTCGGCGAAAACGCTGGTAACAGACAATAATTTGAATAAGTTCTAAACACATTAAATACTAAAAAGCTTTTATTCACATACACGAAAATGTAATAAAACCTTACATAATTCTCTTGTCAATCAATTTGAATGAAACATGTATTAGAGAGAATATGGTGACATAATATACATAAACACACACGCGCACGTACACACACACACACACATATATATATATATATAAATATATCTATACTTAGTTGATGCATTTTGTTCACTGTGTGGCCGAAACGAGTCGCCTAAGTATATTTTTCTCTTGTCTCTTTG
>OZ038485.1:3600371-3765371 GCA_964036315.1 Acanthosepion esculentum | reverse complement strand
TTCGTTACCTTCGGGACAGTGATAATTATTTTAGACTTTTTCTCCTTAAAAATGATAACAAACTCCTCATGACAGTTTAAAATTAACAGAAGTAAGATTAAACCAGTAAAAAAATCACAAGCCCCACCCACGTCAATCTTTCTTTCTCCAATATTTGTGGTATTCGTATCAGTTTTTATGTAATGTAGAATCTTTTCATTTGAAACGTTCCCCAGGGCGTTCTGTGCGCTTTGTGACACTAATTGAAACTCTTCTCTCACTGCTCCTCATGTCAAATAGCTTTAAGCATTTTAATGTTACTGATGTCACCGTTAATCAGATCTTCAATCTTTCTTTTACTCAGCGTCTCAATCCATATAGTCAATCTCCTTATTCGTTTCCCCAATAAATCTGAATAACCAGTTTCGATACTTCTCTTGTCTCTTGTCGAGCATCCCTACTCAGTCCTTTTGGCAATTTCGATCAAGCTGTAGTATCTGTTCATATTTCTTTTGGCGCATATATTAGACATGTACAGCCTATTCACAAATTTTCTTTCTGTTAACAGCCTAATGATTGGAATTCATTTCCTGTTTTTCTTCACGATGAACCTCGGAGTTAAATTTTAAAACTTGCTATTGAAAATGGTGCCACTGATGTTTCTGTTTGAGTAAAAAAGCCGGCATCTATGCTATTGTTTCATCGCGGAAATATTATGTCAAACCAATATCGTCTCCTTAGTTCAAACATTAACCGCTATAGTTCAAAGGAAAACCTTTTTTCGGCTGTACCAACGTGATAGTCCTAATCACAACAGGCATCTTTTTGTATTTGCCTGTAACAATCAAACACGTTTCCTCAATGACGCTAAAGTTTTCATTTTTGACAGAATCAGCCACCGTATAGTTTCTAACATGTTTGGTTCTCGTGACTACTGGTTACACTGTAATAATGTGTTAAATAAATGTATTTCTTCTATCCATCCTCACTTCATTTAATTTGAGGGTGTAATGTCTTCTGCTGATTTGCTCTTAAATTCTCTTCCAATTTTACTTTTGTCTCATCTTTTAATCTGACTTTCCACTTAGAACTGAGTTTCTACTGTGTTATTTGCATATAACTCTGTCCATGGCTTTTGCTATCATCTATAAACTAGATCCCCTCAAAGTATGTGAACTTGATGATATCCCTGCAATAGTCCTTAAGAAATGTACTCCCCGAACTGCTCTCTCTAAAATAAGTGCCTTGCTGCATCTTGCTTTCCTGCTTGTTAGAATTCCGCATCTGTAATCCCTGTTTTAAAGAACTCTGGTGAACCATTTGATCTTTCTATCAGCCTATTAGCCTTCTACTTCTTTTTAGCAAAATAATAAGCAGCTCTAATCAATTCTGAATTAGTTAAGCATCTCACCTTGCAGAGTTTTCTTTCAGATAAGCAATATGGCTTTTACTTCTCTAGGTCAATTGCTAATGTGTTAACGGTTATTGCTGAGCGTGTTAATCTTTTGATAAGAATGGTGAAACTCTGGCTGTTGCTTTGAATATCTCAAAGGCATTTGAAAGGCTTCGTATATTGGTCTTCCTCATAAGTTGTAAGGTTAGGGTATTTCTGGACAAATTTCTTCAACTGATTCAGTCTTTCTTATCAAATCATGAAATGAAAGTTGTCTTGAATAGGCACTCTTCTAGATCTTTTTGCATGAATTCGGGCATCCCCCAGGCTCTATCCTTGGATCCACGTTGTTCCTAGTTGTAAGGATAAGGTATTTATGGACAAATTTCTTCAGCTGATTCAGTCTTTCTTATCGCAATATGTGTTTTTATTAAATTTTGGGGTATTTTTTCATCATGCTCATTTTTAAGTGAATCTTTTGAGGTATCTACAACAGTCACGATCAAAATTTGAGTTATCAGATCAGTGAGGGGAATTGAATCGAAATAATAAAGAAATAAAAGTTTTTTTCATTGACTATTAATGGAATTAGTCATTTATTTGTACAATTAGTTTACTAGCAACAATATATAATATTTCTTAGTGGAGAACTTATAGTGGCATGGTCCATAAGGGTTAAAATTAACAGTTGATTTACCCACACCAAGAAAATTAATGAAGGGTGATAATGATGAGTAAACACACAGGTACTTTTAAAAAAACAAGATAAGGAATTTATTCACAAATTTACACGCTTAAATTAATGTCAGTATCTTGTTCCAGGAAAATGAATTAAAATTCTTAAAGTCCATAATTTTAATTTATCATCATAAAGAGGAAATGTTCATACAACAAATTTAAACTTCTCTTTAAAATGTAATTTTTATCCTGGAGATATATTTTGAAGTTTATTAGTAAATGTAAGGATTAAATAACTGGATGTTCTAAAAGTGATGCTCTTCTTTGACTTAAAACAGAATAAAAATAACTTTTTATTTACGTATGCTAGCCTGTGAGATCAAGGGACCAAATAAAAATGGTGTAATTCCATCCTTGACCTAAAAAGCATGTGAAAAAGTAAAAATAAAACCTAAAGGAATACGGAAGACCAGTCGTGCAATAATGAAGAACTTGTTACTTAAGTTTAAAAAGAAATATTTTTAATGTATAATCAATAGTCTAAGAATATAATTTTTTATTCTATATGCCTTTTTTATTAAACTTAGTATAATGAATAAATTTGAAGGCAACAAGGTGTTACATGAACAAAAATATAATGTAAATGTAATTTGCATTAGATAATGTGAAAAGAAAAACACTTATTCTAAGAGTAAGTTTTTTAAAAATTATTGTAACTTATATTCTTTTTATGTGAATATAATAGCTTCGCCGTAATTCTGATTTTTTTTGGGTGGCTAGGGGAACAAATTATGTAGGAAAATTAAGATAAAGATTTGATTTTTAAAATAATAAAAACTTAAAATAAAAACTTACGTTTAATACTGAAGTAAGTATTGGTTATTCTTGTATGCAAGAATCTGTAGTAAATAAATACAGGAAAACAGATAAGTTAAAAAAACAAAAATACTCATACAGTGTTTTCAAGACAGAAAAGTGAACGGGAGATAATATCATAATACTCTTTCGAGATTGAATAGTAGCCAGTCAAAGAGATTATGTCATTTTTGTACATCCATAGCCAAAATATTCTAACAGTTGCTAAAAGGAAAAAAATTCTTTAAAAAAAGTTCACACTCGAGAATGGTATTAAACTTTACACTTTTTGAATCTTCAAATATATATTTATTTAATAAAAATACGAAAAAAACACTTGTGATGAACAGCAATGGGATGAATTTCAAAATCGCATTGAAAAGTTGCAAGTAATCTAAAAAAAATAAATATTAAGTGTAGATTTTTTTTCTGTCTAATCTGAAAGAAAATAACGTGTTTTATTAAATTATGCAAGCGCCAATTCTAAAGAAAAGTATGGTTTTTGAGTTTTATTGAATTATTTTCGGTAAGTTGTGGGCCATATTTTTTGTATGTTCATACTTGATATTGCATAATTCTTTTATTGAAATAATATCTTCTTCAGGGCCTTTTCTTTATATAACTGCAAAAAAAATTGGATCTCCGCAAATTAAAAAGTACACATGTGATATCAATAAAAGGTGGTGGTGGTGGTGAGGGTGAAACATACCCCACAAATATTTAAGTTTTTTTTAAATAAAATAACCTATTAACTAAAACATTAATAAATTACTGAATAAGTACTAAAAATTTCGTTTAAATCAGATAAATCCCTGATTTTTGGGAAATATTTTAGAACAGTGTGTAGCAAATTTTTTGATTACATTTCGAGAAAAAAGCATCCATTTTTTCAGCGGTACCTAATTAAAGAATTCATTTAAAAGATTCCTATTTTTTATTATGAGGAATAAAAATATTTTGCTTAGAGATGAAAATCTTTGGCTTTTTTTTCTTGCTAAAATGAGAAAAAAGTTAGATTGTAACTATAACTGAATCCTAATTGAGTGAAAAAAAGAAGAAAAGAAAAAGATAAAAGATCCAGGAATAACTGCAGTGGTTTTCCTCGTTTCCAGAATCGATATTCGCTATTTATCAAGAAAATAGCACAACAATTTCACCGAAGTGATTATGCTGGACGAAAAGTGACTCTGGCACTGACCCACAATAATTCCACAAGAAAATTGCAGGACACTTAGGAAATTCCAAAGGTTGCTATAATAATCGTGACCTATTGCCGTTGAATTCAAAGTAAGCAATGAAAACCCATAGAAGCAGGTAGTAGGCTTAGCAAAGTTGTTCGGATTTTGCAAGAAAATACAGCTGTCCCAAAAATGGAATCACACTCCTTGACTACGAAATTCTTTTCCTAGTTTCTCTTCTTCTATTTACTTGAACGCTACCCTTGTTTGATTTTTTTTCCTCTACCAAAAACAAACAAGCTTTGTATTTTAAATATGTACATTAACACGATGACAATACAAAAGTGCAATCCTAGCCCTTAGAAATTTAAGAGAAAGGTTATCACAAGTGCATCAAGCGATAGAAAATGCATGTGAATTCTGGGGAAAACGAGAGGGAATAACCCTTATGAAAATTTTAATTGTTATCTATCGACTAAAATTGATTCTGCACAAATATATACTAAAAGTTCCACGTCGATAGATAGATAGATATATAATGAAGGGATCTAGGATAGACAGATAATGAAGAGACTGAGAGCGATAGATAGGGAAGAGACTAAGATAGATTAGATAGATAGATAGATAGATAGATAATGAAGAGATCTAGGATAGACAGATAATGAAGAGACAGAGAGCGATAGATAGAGAAGAGACTAAAATAGATAGATAGATAGATAGATAGATAATGAAACGATCTAGGATAGATAATGAAGAGACTGAGAGTGATGGATAGAGAAGAGACTAAGACAGATTAGATAGATAGATAGATAGATAGATAGATAATGAAGAGATCTAGGATAGACAGATAATGAAGAGACTGAGAGCGATAGATAGAGAAGAGACTAAGACAGATAGATAGATAGATAGATAGATAGATAGATAGATAGATAGATAGATAATGAAGAGATCTAGGATAGACAGATAATGAAGAGACTGAGAGCGATAGATAGAGAAGAGACTAAAACAGATTAGATAGATAGATAGATAGATAGATAGATAGATAGATAGATAGATAGATAATGAAGAGATCTAGGATAGACAGATAATGAGTAGACTGACAATAACAAATTGCGGTATATGATTTATTCGATAATTTTATAATATCTTTTTACACTCTTTACATTATTCGGGCTGTTGGTCTCATCTTTGTTGACATATTCATGACATTTCACGTTTCCTTAAGGGTTCATACATGGCCCATTTGCTTAAAACGTTGGTTGAGTAATTCAAAAGTGACTTTAAAGCAGAGGAAACAAAAACTTGAAAGTTGAGTTACTAAGGGAATGAACTAAAATTGATATATTTAAAGAAGGCATGGCACGTGGAATTAGAACAATCTACACCTGTGTACTAAATAAAGGGTTCAGTTCAAAACTCCACCGTATATCTCCTGAAGAAGGTCGGAGCGTGCAATGGAATAAACTTCAGGAATATGGCAATGGAGACGAGTACCAAGAGTCCGAACGATGTATATAATGTAAATAATTACAATACCACATGTCAGAAATATAGACAGATTCTGAAGAAGACCGGAGCGTACAACGCCTGAAACGTCGTGAATGTGACAATAAAGATGAGGATGGAAGTCCGAAGATGTAAATGATATAAATAGTTACAATAAAATATTTTTGTAGAACTCTTAACCATTCACCCATTATCTAGTAAAGCAAGTCAGTAGAGATTGAACACGGAGTAAGACGTCGTAGCGGCAAAAGAAAATATGATTTCTGAAGATAAGACTTTTACGTCGTCGTATGAAAATTTTTGGTTTATATTTGTAGGCGACAGAGATTTCTGGCATCCCATTATTTCCAAGTAGAATTAAACCCTCTACTGATTGACGAATAGTCAGTCATATAACCAAGCTCGCACAAGGGACAGTTGTGCTTCGGGTAAAAAAGACGTTATACGGTTTTATAGCAACAGAAGAGGACATAAACAAGAGATAGGCAAGATGCTTAGAGATTTTGTATCTTGAGAGAGTATCAAGAGTCAAGGGGAGATTTTTATGTTTCCTAAATTAACGGGGGTTTGATGCTTCCTTCAAGAAGATAAATTTATCAAGTAAAACTAAAAACTTCCCCTAAAGAATCATATCTGCCTTTGTTTGCAGTTGTCCCTGGTGGGACCAACGGAAAACCACAACACTGACTGGCATTTTATTGATAGATGGTATCGAGACGATGCTTGCCCATCCCAGAATATGTACAATTATGATTTCAATTATTCATTGCAATAACTTCATTTGAAGAATGTTTTTATGAAGGGAACAGGTGATTGTGATAATTTGAATAGTTTCGTTATTGTAAAACTGACATTTTAGAATAGCGAAAACGTCGAATCTGTTTATTTAATCTATAATCAATCCATTTTTCGCTATTATAAAATGGACATTTTCGAATAGCCGAAATAATCTTTTTTACTCCATAAATAAAGTTCGCAATCTGACAAAAAACTAATTCCACAATATAAACACCGAAGTGATAGCAATTCCTACAATCGGGTCATCGAATATGTTTGAAATCACTTAGTAATAGATTGAATGATAATTTTAAATGTTATGATAACATAAGTCATTTCATAACTATTAGACGAAATACGAACGAAGAGATTTTGGATGTTTTTTGGCTTTTCTGAATGACTTCAATGATGAATAAATGTGCTATGAATTACAAGAACGTTTAAATAATCACAATGCCGAAAATCTGTAGATTTAACGATGAGCAGAATTAAAACGATTTAAAGATGAACAGAAATAAAACGAACGTAATGTAAGCTTTATAAAATCAATAAAGGAAGAAGAAATAGAAAATCCAGGAAAACTGATATGAATGAATTGATAAAATTAACGAAAGGACATGAAAATGAAATTATAATAAAGTATAATGATAGGTTGTAAAGCAATTAATAAAAATAAAGACATAGTGAAAGGCGCCACGCTTAAAATGTAAATTGTATAATGAATGATTAATGTCATCTGTGATGCCCGGCCGTGAACTAATGAAATTAATAAAATCGCTTAAAAACAAACTTCGAATTGCAAAAAGATAAATGGAAACAATATAAAGAGAGAGAGAGAGAGAGAGAGAGAGAGAGAGAGAGAGAGAGAGAGAGAGAGAGAGAGAGAGAGAAATTTGAGAAATAGAAAGAGACGCCAATGTGGATAAAAGAAGAGAACAACATTAGATTATAACAGAATTGTAGATATCATGTCATAAAAAACATATTTCGATTCGCATTTATATTTTTTCGTCTAGGATGATACCACAAACAAACAAATTTCCATGCCTGAAGATGACTGAATGTACAGTCGAAAGTACTTGCGTATTAAAGAAAGACCTTATACAGATTATATTATTTAAAAACAAGGATCATAACATTCATCGAGTGATATATATATATATATAGGGTGTCTTCATTTTATATTTTTAATTTTTGTTTTCTGTTTTGTCGACAGTCTGTTTCATGCTAGATGCAATCGTCAGTTGCCTGACGATTGCATCTAGCATGAAACAGACTGTCGCCTCTAAGTGTTGACTTCTATGTTCACTTTTATATTTATTAACATATATATATATATATATATATATATATATATATATATATATATATATATACATATATATATATACATGTATATATATATATATATATATATATATATATATATATATATATATATATATATATATATATATATATATATATATATATATATATATTATAGTACACATTATTTATTTCCTTACCCAGCAATTATCTCAGTCAGTATTCATAAATGTACAATTCTGAAAAAAAATAATTCTATAAAATTATCGATTATATATAATTCACCTTGGATTTTATCAGGACCTGGTTGCTTGTTTCTGACACTTTCATCTTGTCGAAACCTTAGAGTGTACATTTATTGAAAATGCAAATCTTTTTTTTTTCGGACCAGCCATCTCACAGTTTTTTTTCCGTAACTCTTTCTCTCTGCTTTCTAATTTTTGGATTAGTCCTTAAACACCAGGAAATGCTAAAAAAAAAAAAGATTTTTTTAAAATTTCATCCACATTGAAGTGTATCTCGTTAAACTTTGTTTTTTCTTTGTTTACTCATTCCCCCTTAGGAGAACTCTTTCTGATGACGTAATTTTCATCCTTTATTCGCACAATCAATGCGGCCATTTTGTCAGTGGCAGAAAATTCAGAGTGTCGTACCGCGATGAGAAGGTTGATAAGTGTGTTGAAAATTAATTTTGTGCTTTTAATATAACTTCAAAGTTACACCAGCATTGATTGTGATGACTTCCGGCTTCATCAAACGGAATTTTAATAACAGAGAGATGAAGAAAAATTAATTAGTTTCTTTGCAATCAAAAGAAGAAAAATGGTTATATTCGTGTGCATTGGAATTCTGTCGTTTTGCATGCATTACCAGAATATACATTCCAATTTACAACTATTGAAATTTTTCTGAGGTGATTTCTGTTTTGGATTTACGACTAAATCTAATCTTATCTAATCTTATCTTATCTTATCTATCTATCTATCTATCTATCTATCTATCTATCTATCTATCTATCTCATTAATAATAGATCAAATAAATTCTTATCGTTATAGTTTTAAATTGTCCATAAGTGGTTTAGCTTGGGAATTATGTAGGTTAAAAACGAACGAGGCTAAATGAGGCCCCATCGGTGCTATCGGAATGAACATTCTGAACATTCCTATCTATAGACTTAGATAGATAAAATGGTATAAACAGATATGAAGACACAATACTTGGAGATATTCCAAGTTTCCGATTATTAGCCTGGTTAGTTGAATCTCCAAGGAATATTTTGTTGAAATTAAACATTATAATTCTGCAACGTGAGCAAATTTTAAAAGACAAAAAACGAAAACACTGCCCTTACAATGACGCCAAAGTTATATAGACACCATTAATATAAAATCTCAACTGTATGTTCTGAAATGAGTTTTTCGAAGTCGTTCATCCAGTGATTGTGTGGAATGTGTCATTTATTTTATATGAAATTGATATATCGCATCCAGTAAAGCATATCAAAGTTGATATTTGCTGGTAAGTTGTTGTCAGTCAGTATAATCCCCCCACGGCCCCGCTTTTGTATACTCCGCAACTTTTCAATCGGGTTAAAGTCAGGCGACCAATCTGGCCACTTCATTAAACGAGTGTCTTTGAAACTCATTTTTTTCACCTATTCATTTGTTCTTGCTGAATGTAATGAAGCCTTCTTATGCATCTAAAATCATTTGCCTTCCGTATTCTGTATTCCATGTGTGTATTCAGAACATCAGTATATACTGGAGCTGTCATCTCATCATCAAACCATCATCGGTCATTGCTTTCCTTCTTATAATCCCACCGTAAAACATCACATTACTTTTGAAGGCGGCTTCCATCAGCAAACGCCCAGACTACGTTTTTTCTCGTCCATGAACGAGAATACGGCTTTCCTCAGCGAAAAAATAGTTTATATATACTTTGTTACACTGGCCGTGTGATTCGCTCTCATATGTTTTGTCACATGATTTTGGATTCGACATCTTGTAATTTATGCTGACTTATCGCTGCTACTAATCCCAGAAAATATTATAGGTTGGCAAAAATATTTTTAAAATATGTAAAAGATAGATCGGTGCGATAAATTCCCCAAGATGCCATTATCATATCTACATGAGAACCATCTGCGATCTTCAAAGTGCTATGGTACCTGCTAATCATTTTGGAAATGTCCAATGCGGTTTTACTTTTCTAAGTTGTCCTTCAAATGAACCTTAGGATCAATTTTAAAAGTTTATTCTCACGACATAAGTATTTATTTGATACTTCGAAATTCAGGATATTTCATATAAATTGCTACCGTTTGTGCAGATCAGACAGATTTTCATCCGAACTGCACAGATAGATGTTGACATTAATCAGAAAATAAACCTTTAGATTTCAATAAAGATTCTTTTTATATATAAATCAAGAATTGTCTGGTCGCTAGTTTGGATTATTAAAAATAAAGACGCATAAATCTCATAATCGTAAAACAAAATAAAATAAAACTTCAACAGCCAACAAAAAAGAAAAGGTCAGAAAAAAAACAAAGTAATATAAAAACAAACATAAAAGAGACGGATTTCATCGATGTAACTTTTAAACACCGAAAATAATTAAAACAACTCCCTTTAATCATCATCATGAATATGAGTATAAAAACTCCGTTCAATCATAATTATTAAAAGGAGTACAATAACTTCCTTCAATCATCAGCATGAATATGAGCATAACAAATCCCTTCAATCATCATAAATATTTAAAAATTCTCCTGTGACTACAACAGTAAAACGGAAGAGAGCAATCACCTGTACACAACAATGTTCACCTGTAACTGCAAAGTTCGAATACTTACTAAGTAGCTGTTGCTTACAATCCAACGAAATATATGAAGCAATTTGTAAAATCCAATTGGGGTGCAGACGAAATATATATCGGAAAAACAAAAGGTCTTTGGAGACAGAGAAGCGACTCACACCAAAGATGTTTAATCATTTCCCGCCAAGCAACGCAATGAAGCAAAAAGAATGAAAGGGTTTACTGAACTTGAACGAAACAGAAAGGACTATAAAAGAACAGATTTCCAGGAAACAGAATATGATGACATTACATCTATATTTTTGAAGATCGTAGTTGACAGGAAAGGTGGAATACAGAAGGGATTTCCAATAGCGAAAATTTTGAGAGAAGAACTATTAGCATGGAACTTATGATTACATCTCGTAATATCAACAATGAAAATAGGAGACTAACTGCCAATATAGCAGTGTGCTTAAGTTTGTGAAGAAGACTATCTTGTCAAACCCTGTCAAACGTTTTGAAATGTCTATGGCAATACTCCGAGCATTTCCTTTTTTCTCTAAAGATTGATAGAATCCCGAAAATAACCGTTAACACATCAGTGTTCTTTGAAAGAAGACTTCACGGGTGACCTGCCTTTAGTACTTTGTCGAAGAGAGGTCGAAGTCTAATACATCGATAGTTTGAAGGATCGGACGGTTCTCCAGAGTTCTTAAAAACCAGGCACTGCAGAAGAGTATTTCTAACAAACCGAAGAGCAAGAGCCAGCTCAGTATTTATCGTAGAGCTTGGCAGGAACATGGACTGGTTGAGGCGCACATATTATTGAAAAACAAAAATATGACTCGCTAAACACACGTGAAATCAAAAAGGCACAAATTAAAACAAATAAAAATTGTATGGAAAATTAAAAAAAGAAAAAAAGCCCACGCTTTGCCCTGTTGTCTATTCTTGCCTTAAGAAAAATTGATTCTCTTAAAAAATGTACGAAAGTTCATTCCAGTTTTTTCTTATGGGTCATCTAATGCCGAAATCTAACTTTCTTGGGATTCCTGAGGTAATAAAAATACTCGGCTTTTGTACCTATACGTGTTTGTGGGGCACCTCCAGGCGGAGTAATGGATAGCAAGCTTCTCTTGCTAGATCAATTAAACTGGGTAGTGAGTTCGATCCTCACTGTGTGTTCCCTGTTTTTGGTCGTGACACAACTCAGCTACGCTTGGAAAATCGCTAGACATGTTTGTGTGGACGTAATTTACACGAGACGGTGATGTGTGTGTTTTATTTAGTAATTTTGTTAAAGTTATATTTTGGAATGCAGTTTGATTTAAGGAATTGTAGGATATTATTTGGATTAATATCATGAAAGCGTTATTTCGTGTGGCTTGATTTTGTTTAGCGGCATATCAACACCTCTATGGGTTATTTAATACCGAAATCTAAATATTTTGAACACTATTTTATATCTTCAACTAAATATATTTTGAACGCAATTGTATGCCTTCAATTACAGATAAAATTTTACTATAAATAATATTGTTGGTAATTTCTTTTATAGAAAATGTATTGATGCTATTTTTAATATAAAAATGTGTTTTTATACTTTCACAGTGCTTGCTTTTGTTCGGAGGTTCACTATTCTCTTGGGTTCACCATAGCTGTGACGCCAACAGGTGTTACCACCCCGGATTAGGGTGCACCTGGGAATTAAGAGGTGGTTCCACGCTCCTCAAAACGTTCAGTCACCCAATAAGAAACTTTGCTCCAGGATGTAGTTTATCGTCATATCCGGGACTCCAAATGCAGTCACGAAAACAGATTTCTAGTTTGCTGCTGTCTGCAACCAAAATACGAACTGAAAGCCTAAACAGTCAATAATCGAGAGATTAACCTTAATAAAGTTTCTTTCAACGCAAATAACAAACTTTAGAACCGAAGAAATAGCGCAAAATAAAATAAAAATTATCCAATTAAAAACTTATATAAATATAAAAATAAAATAAAATAAAATAAAATTGAATAAAATAAAAAAACTCGTCAGGACTATGTCTATTCTAAAAACATTCGCATGAAGCAAAACCTTGGAAAACCGTTTTCACCTTTTCTTGTCCTACTCAGAAGGCTAGACCTTGATATAGAGTCTACATAAATAGCTGATGATCGCTTGATACATGAAACGCTGTGTTGATCTCCATGCCAACACTGTTTATATCATTCTATGACTTGAGTCTATTAAAAGGTTCAAATACATTCTTCAAGAATATTCTCTTGTTCGATGTCACACTCGTTGATGTCATAATAAAAAATGTTAAAATTATGGTTACTCGATCAGTCCTTAGATGCGGACGAACTTTGGAAGTGAAAGCAACCTTTCGGCTTTAAATAACTCCCAAAGAAATGATGAGTAGTAAAAGACAAATCACTCAATCAAAAATTGATAATGGTTTCTCAGATCAGCCGACATTTCTGCCTTTCTCAATAACGGGATGTACATAAACGATTTGGAGATATCATGAAATGTTTCTTCCGAGCATTTGTGTTATAAACTCGTGGTTAATGATATTTCCAAAGCAGTATAAACATATAGTAGCCTACAATACGACTTATTTTGTGACACATTTTTTTATTTTGTGTTGAAAATATCATTTAGCTGAGATTGTACTGGCGATTATCCGATCGAAACTCAAAGAGCGGTGCCCATGGACCATTGCCATCAGTGTCTTTATAAACGTATATATCCAGTATATGGCATGGTATATTCCAAAATATTCCAACACAGCCATGTAAGAATTTTATAACAATGGAACAGTGAAAGTATAAATTCGAACATTGCAAAAGAATAACAATGACCAACTGTTTTGCAGCTAAAGATTTGAGTGTTTTTATGGAAATGTTGAAAAATTGATTTTATTATAAGGGCTTTCGATACTGATTCCTGAGTATTTTGAATATTCGATAACGTGACACGGTATTTTTTTGCACGAAAACGTAGAAGAAACTTTATTAAAGGAATCATTTCTTATGAAAACATTCCGTGTTGCCTATTATGAAGAATCTTAAGGAAAAACTGCCAAGTGAATATTGAAGTCTTTTAGGATAAGCTTTATTGAAATGCTTGACATGCCAATATTTCAAAGATGTCCTTAATAGATTACACCGCATTAGCTATTTTAATGAAGAATAGAATAAAAAAGAAACCCTAGCCATTTTTGTTTACAGAACTTAAAAGAATGTTTATGGCTATTGAATTGATTTTCCTTTCATTTTTCCCTAAAAAGAATTTCGGCGTATTAATCAAATTTTTAGACTAAAGACCCACAATATCTTGGAAGAAGAATAAACACCAGTTTTCCATGAAGTGCTTCCTTAATAATCTTGTGTGCGTGTCTGTGTGTATGTGTGTGTGCATTTTGATTTGAGGACGCAAACTATTTACCACAATGTTTCCTAATTACAGGGGATTCGTTCCAAAGGTTATGGCATATTTTTTCCATTGAAATTATAACTTATACAGTAAATACAATAACACTGTTGGATAGAAAATGATTTTAACTTCAAAACCATAATTCTATTGGCGGGAAAGTTGCATGAATGTGTTAGCCACTGATTAGCTCTGCCTACTTCCGTTGTTTGGTTTATGTAAACATTCGACAAGCGTTAATAACACACAAATGGGTGAAGTTTGTTTTTCAGATGAAGAAATTCAATGAAACATTTTTGCTTCAGCCTCATTTTCGTAAGATTCTTTTGGCAAAAATGATGGACTACTGGTGGGAAGTACTTTTTAGTTTCCACATTTATTTAAATATTTTCCAATCCATCAATAAGCATTTCTATTTGTTTTTGTAGCCGGTTCGTGTAGGAATGGCGGTAAAATATACACAGAAATAAAAAAGGTACTTTGCTAATCTGGTATGATTAATCCATGTTTCCACTTCTGTTCAAATATATCGTGTTAAAACATATTCCTAAACGCGAGAATTTATTTAGTTTGTCAGCGTAAAAAGGAACTAAATGTAAAGTGTGGGAAGGGAATAGTAGTAATATCGCTGGGAAATGATTAGACCAAACCTAGCTTACGTATATCGTTGTCGTTATCCAAGAAATTAATTTCTTCTTTCTGATCGATTACTTGAGGATGATGGTGTTGATGACTAATTAATCAATTCTTCCATGGAAGAGTCGATAGAATTGACTTCATGGTAATGTTGGTGGAGGACGAGATTGATTTTTGTCTCTTGTCGTTTGATTTCTTCCTTTTCTCTTTTGATGGCTTCCATGTTTTTGCTTTCGATGGTTGTAGTGGAACACCGCCAGTGGGTACGGCTTTCAGGTTTGGGCTTCAAACGATTTAGACTCAAGTCCAGTGTCTTTCAGTGTTGTTTTGAGTTGGTCCTTGTATCTTCGAAAATAGCAACCCGTTGGTCTTTTCCCTGCAGTCAGATCCCTGAATAAGACTTGACGTGGAATCCTTTACTTTTCCATTCTTGCTACATGTCCTGAATATCGATGGCTTACGTAATTCAATGCTGTTGACTCTAAAATATAAACGTGATTAGTTTTGATCTTTTTTTCTACTCTCATAATTCCTTGTGTCATTGAATATGTAATCCTATAAGTGTACGTTTTGAATTAGTTTCAGGTGGATTAATATTTGAAATGATCACAGTCTTTAAACAAAGCAACATTCGGTTGCTTAATCCTGAAAAAACTCCGCATGTCCATATACCTTCCTTACTCTCTTGTTCATCTAGACATGCATGATGATATAGTCCACTGAATTTCTAAGACTTCTTTTCGATTAAATGCAAAGGAATTGCTTACTAAACTTACTTCGGAAAGTCAGTTTTTCCAACAAAGTGTCATCAGAGTTTGATATATTGGGAAGTTATAAGTACTTATAGCACACCTTTTCGATTCAAAATTCTGTCCAGATAATTTTTTTTTACCAATATTCAGGATAGTCCTTGAATGGATGGCTTATATTCCTTAAAACTTGTCTTCTGATATATTTGATGCTTCCTAATGATTTGAAACTTGATTTCCTTCTTATTATAACCCCCCCCTTTGTTCTAAATATTTGTTACTTTTTTCTGAAAGAAGTGAAAGAAACTGGAATTTTGCCTCTTTTGTAGAAATCTTAGAAATGTTTGATACGTCTTGCCAGAGCGACAAAGTTCTATGATGTTGAAGAATTGTGTCAATAACTTGCTCTTCTTACCAGAAATATTCTTGTTAAAATATAAAAAATATATAATATTAAATTACGTATTAGAATGAAAATAACTATAAATGTACTTGGATGTCAGTCGGAATAATTCCTGTGTTTTGTTTTTTGCTTATCGTGATGCTTGGGTACTGGAAATTCGAATTCTAATTTTAGGGAACATACATTTCGGCCTTCTCACACGTCACATCCTGTGACTACGCATTCTTGAGACGCTGCCTTACCTTATCTTCCAAAGTGAATCCATTCAACTCCAACGTCACCAATTCCCTCGTTAGTTCTCTGCTGTTCAAGATTTTCAGCTGAAAAATTTATGTATGCAGATTATTTCAAAGTGGCTTTTCCTGTGTTTTAATTTGACTTAATTCTAGAGATGTTGACTTTCAACTCTCTCTCTTTCTCGTTTTTCCTACTCTCGCTCTATTTCTCTCTGTCCATGCATGGTCTATGATACTTGATTTAGAGTGTTTTCGAAATACCATATTTAGAAAGCATCTTAGTTTGGCCTTGTACTCTGTGCCACAGCTGCATGAACTGTTGTATACACAGTTCTTGTTGATATTTTCTTTAGTTTTTAATCTGTTATCTTGGTATGATTGAGGTAAATTTTGAATATTGTTCTGACGTTCTTTTTGTCATGTATTATATAGAGTTCTTTTTTATGCTCACAAATGTATATGTTTTTGCTACTCATATGTTTTCTGAGTACTGGCATTTGGCAGCTATCTTTTTTAGCGCCATTTCTGATTTGTCACGCTATAAGTGCTTTTCTTATTGTAATAAATATCGAGCGATTCCTTCTTTTAATACAAATACATTTTCGGAATATCTGTTTGGTGATATATTTTTTAAAGTTCGCTGATTTACTGTTATCAGTATCCATACAAAACCCAGTTAGGTTGATAATATCTTTAGGTAACCCCAAGGGTTCAAGCGATTATATGAAATAGAAAAAGAAATTATGACATTTGTTTTGAATAAATATGAATTGAATCCCTTCGAGCAAAATGAGCCCACTACTGAACTCAGCTGCCCGTATTGATGGCGAAATTAACAAAAGAACCCGATTTTTCATTTTATATTTTTATCTTTTATCTACATTAGCTCCTCTCATTGCACAATCTAATATTGGTAAATCTAATGCTTGCTTTTCTGACCCAGGGATATATCTTTTCTCTAATTCTCGATTCCAGGCTAGAACACTGCTTGTATTATTTCTTGCCGTTACAAGATAAGAGAAATCAATTGCTTGTTGGGTCATATATAATAGATTTGAGTTACTAGCCACACGAAAATTTTCTCTGGTATTTATACTAGCAAACATACTAGTCTTTTGTACTTTGTACAGATTAAGTAATAAAAAAGGGCGAATTACTAGAAGTCAGAAATTAATGTAAGCATAACTGATAAGGGCTTTTGTATGCGGAACGAAATACATTGTCAATGATTTTATTGTGCTCAGCAAAGGTCATTCGAAATTATAGTCATTATAACCTTCACAAGCCTTTCATTAGCTGCAAAGTATGTTATTCACAAGAGCTACATACATTTTTTTTTAATTCAGAGTTTTCCTTCAATTGGATTGTTTGCAAAAAAATCTGAAATGCTCATTCTGCTCTATTATTTACTCCATAACCGGGGAGAGGGATTCATACCTTTTCTAAAGGTATTTGCACAAAAGAGAATGTCACAGCTCTCGGATTTCACATCCCGAGCTATTATCCACTACACCAACCGCACATAAAATATTTTACTGCAAAATAGATTTCTTTTTAAACCATGAAGAAAGAAATTCTATGTGACCCGAAATTATTATCAGTATTGAACGAATATGTTTATAATAATAATAATAATAATAATAATAATATATATATATATATATATGTATATATATATATATATATATATATATATATATATATATATATATATATATATATATATAATCTAATGATATATGGAATATATGTTATATATCAGAATAATAAATGTTTCGAAATGACTTCTTCAGACTAATAATGGTTTATGAATGGAGTCAAATATATGGAACAGAGGGAAGACAACAAACAAAACCACTTACATGAAATGATGACAAATAAGTACCAGAATGACCTTCATGTACCAAGAACATCCTGGGTGAAACTGAAAAAATATTTACTGAATATGAAATTTAGGAAACCGAAGTGAAAATAATGCAAATAAAATGTTGTCAGTAAATCAATATGAAATAAAAAAGAATACAAGAACCAATAAAACAATTTTAATGGCGTATCTGCGTCATTTTCTGTCTGACGAAAAAATAAGCATTGATTTAATATTTAAAAGCGAAATAATATACAATAAACATGGTTAGAAAAAGGGAGGGAAGAAAGAAAAGAAGAAAAGAAAAGGAAAGAAGAAAAGAAAATGTACAATAGGAAAAAAACACAAATAAAGAAAGGCAGAAGGAATGAAATGCAGGAAGGTGGGTAGATAAGGATAACGAATGGAAAAATTATATAAAATAATTATAAAAAGGGAAGAAAGAGAGCAAGGAGAAACGAAGAAAGTAAAAAAAAGAATCAAGAAGAAAAAGAAAATCAGTCAAATCTAAAGAAAGGAAAGAAAGACAGGAAGAAAAAGTAAGAGGGAAGATGAATGAAAGAAAGAGAAGGAAGTAGGAGAGAAAGAAAATAAAAATAAGAGCGAAGTAAAAAAGGCAGAGTAGGGTGAACAGAAAAGAAATAAACAAAAAAGAAAGAAGAAAAGAAGTAAGTTAACAGAAATGGATTCAGAAACATGAATCTAACTTAACGGCTTTGCAAGTTTTCAGAACGTAGGAGACGCGTTGCTCCAAAAAATAAGGCGTGAAGGACACTACGCTGCGTTAGTTGCAACTGTTAAATGATCTGCTGTTACCATCTTTGCTAGCAGAACATGCAGGAAGATTCAGAGGTTTTGTTGATACATATATTATCGGATAAAATATATCTTATGATTACCCACCATATAGGATTTGATTCTAATGATGAAGGCTTGTACAGAAGCTTTCATTTTATTCGGAAGGACTAAATACAGAGAACTGGTGCACACAGTGTGCCACAATCTCTAAAAAAAAGAAAAAAACAGATTATGTTTGTTTTTCGACTTAATAATTACTTACGGTTAGAAGAGATGTATTAATACATTACAGATATGCAAAAAAAAACTGGAATTCGAACTCAGTTCACGGATTATTTGTTTTGATTCGCTAATCAATACATCATCTTAACACACACACACATACACACATACACACACACATATATATTTCTCTATTACCTACTCTCTCTGAATGATTTCATCATCTTCCGTTCCACAATCTCACACAAGGTTTTTCCTGTCTTTCTTTCTATGTTTTTAATTCCACTCCTCCCTCTCTCTCTCTCTCTCTCTCTCTCAATTTTACTCGTCTTTCTTTCCAATTTTTCCCCACTTTCACGTATACACTTTTACATAAATTTCGTTATTTAAACCTGGAGAAATATTTTCTTTTAGATTTGAAGTTCTGATGAATTGGGGGTGTTTTGAAGATTCTAATGAAATAAATATAAATTCCTGAAGTTTTAGTGTTTATGCCTTTTATAATAATAATCATTATTGCTCAGTTTCTGACATAGATCTCTGCCTGGATCCATACTGATCAATAACATTACTACTATATATATATATATATATATATATATATATATATATATATATAAGTGTTGACTTCTGTTCACTTTTATATTTACACACGCTCTATCTCTGATATTGAGCACTTAATCCCATAAATGTAGCACATCTTAAGACTTTATATATATATATATATATATATATATATATATATATATATATATATATATATATATATATATATATACATATATGGCAGCAAATTCTCTTTTGGGCATGTGTGATTGAATAAATTATATCTGCTAATTTTTAACAAAATCCGTTCATATTCACGAATAGCCTTCCGTGTATTAATGTTAAAGGATGAGAGAAATGTTCTATAGCTTTTTAAATTTCTTTTATTTTCATTTCCCAAGTGCTTTTGATCTTTTTCCAAGATCATCTTCAGTGGTGCAAGTAATACAAAACTATATGTTGCTCATTAATATAAGTATATATATAAAGTTGTACGTTGTTATCTATTACCATCATTTTTTCATTATGTATTTAAATGCAAAACTGTTGGCAATGTGCTGAGCGTTCATTAGAACGGGAAAAATATATATTGGGTATACGACAAATATACTAACAAGAAGGCTTACATTAGACATGTCTGACCATTCATTCGTTGCCAGACATCTACAACAACATTCCTGTCCGCATTCACAATATAAAAACTACTAATCGACGACACAACTATCCTACACCATGAAAACAACAAAATTAGATTACAGATACTAGAAGCAATTTATATTAAAAAATTAAAGCCGGCACTGAACAGAATCAACTATGAATACTGCAGTAATGTTCTGAAATGCCTGTAAAGAAACAGTTTTTTCATGCTTTAATGCGCGCGTGAACATGACATTATAACATGGAAGGAAAAATTCCATAATGGATAATTTTTTCACGTTCTGATGAACGCTCAGCACATTGTCAACCTTTTTGCATTTAAAAGCAAAATGAAAAAAATTACGGTAATGGATAGCAACGCACAACTTTATATAAATACTTATACTAATGAACAATATAATAGTTTTGTACCACTTGCACCCTGAAGATGATCTTGGAAAAAGAACGAAAGCGTGACCATGACATTATAACATACAGAGAAAAATTTCCATAATGGATAATGTTTTCACGTTCTAATGATATCTGCTTATGGGACACACGCATATATATATATATATATATATATATATATATATATATATATATATATATATATATATATATATATATATATAAAGGGAAGAGGTTATAGTTGTTCCAACGAGAGAAAAGTGTATATATTAAAAAGAAGAATGAAACGGAAAACGTTTTTAGTTGTAATGTGGATATTAAAAATATATTATGCTTTATTTTCCATAATTTTGTTACACGTGTGTCCGGTCTCGCGATCTTCATCAGTCAAAGAGTGGATAATTCCACATATTATGAAAAGGAATTAATTAATGTTTTTCGATGTTAAACATTCTCGATGTTAAACATTCTCTTTTTAGTGTATTAGTGACACAGATGTAAGTATTACATTTTTGGAATGTTGGCGACTAAACCGGCTACCTCACTCCATGTTCTTGTGAGTGAGACAACTTGTTAACAAGCCAGTAGGACAAAAATCAATACTTAAGGAAGGGCGGAAGAACTCTCGATGAGTCAACTAGAGGAGGTATCTCCATAAAACACCGTGTAGAAGGCAACGGAAAACCACTCCACTCTTAATCCCAAGACACATCATGACAAATAACGCACTGATTATGAAACCTAACGGCGTGAAGGGGGTTAAGTCTATGGGAATCAACTCCTTGCCCGCTAAGTATCGACATGTACAACAGGTGTCACCTGACCATCATCCAACGACTGCTAGCACAATGAGCGATAGGTTTTACCGGACCATCAGCCAGCAATTGTTCGCATCAAACAAAAAATAACTCTCTGGACATGGAATATTAGGAGGTTGAAAATCTAAAACAGGAGATGAGTAGGGTAAATATCAACATCTTAGGTGGAAACTAGGTGGCCAGACAACAAAGATTTTGTCAGTGACAATCACAAAATTATATATGCAGGCGGAGAGAAAAAACAATAATGGAGTCGGATCGATACAAGCTCAAGGATTCAAGGAATGTGTTCTGTGATATTATCAATTATCCGAAAGAATTCTTGTAGTCAAACTGAAAGGAAAACCTTTCAACTGAACTGTTACAGTATTGTATGCACTGACAGCACAAAGTAAGGAAGAAGAAATAGAATCTTTCTACTCCATGCTAGACAATGTCAAGGCTCATTGCAAATCATAAGAAGTTATAATTATCATGGGAGACCTGAACGCGAAAGTAGACAGGGAGAGGCCAGGGGATAGAGCCGGAAAATTCGGACAAGGAACCCTTAATGAACGCGGTGAAAAATGGGTCCAATGGTGCACAGCCAATGACAAGGTAATATCATAGACATAGAGAAGCCCAGGAGGAGAAACTAAAAATCATATTGACTACATAACTATCAACGAAAGATTCAGGAATGTAATGTTTCACTGCAAAACGTACTCATGTGCCGACTGCGGAAGCGAACATCTCTCTGTTATATGTAACCTAAGAGTGAAGCTAAGGAAACTGAAGAATCCTAACGCAGCTTCCAAACTGCAATAAAACAGAATCCTGAACAACCCAAACCTGAATGAAAAAATATAAGGACAATGTGAAAAGAAGATACAAGGGACAAAATGGAATGGAAACTCGAAATGGGACACACTAAAAGAAGCTTTAGTGGTATCAGCAAACGATATCATCCCAAAAGAGAATGGACGAAGAAGAAAAGACGAATGGGTCACAGATGAGATTCTTGACATGATGCAAAGGAGACAGAAAACTTTACCAAGAAACTGAACGGAATACAGAAAACTACACGACGAAATAAAGATCAAATGCAGGCAAGCTAAAGAAGAATGGCTAAAGAAAAATGTGCAGAAATAGAAAGATTTAGTACCACAGACAAAGGAGATATGCATAAACAAATAAGGGAACTAACAGGACAGAAGACATGCGCGTCAAGAGGCTGTCTAAAATCAAAGGATGGAACGCTCATATAAGAAAAGGAAGCTTTGGAACGAATATATTGGAGAACTCTTCCACGACGGAATAGAACAACCAGCAATACACAGAACTGCAGACGGACCTGGAATTCCAAAAACAGAAGTAGAAGTTGCACTGGCCAAATTGAACAGAAACAAGGCGGCAAATCCGGGCGGAATTGTAACAGAGATGACAGCCTTAGATGATTTGGGCAGAGACAAGATTTCGGAAATAATAAATGAGATCTACAACATTGGGGATATACTGAAAGATCTCAGTAGATCTATTTTCATAGCAATGCCTAAGAAACCAGGCGCAAACGAATGTGAACTCCACCGAACAATCAGCCTAATGAACAAAACTCATCATCCGTATTCTGATGAATAGAGAGCGCAAAAGAATCAGGTCAGAGACGGGACAAGAACGGTGCGGGTTCATTAAAGACACCCGAACGCGGAAGGCGATATTCATGATCAAAAGGTTATCAGAAAGAGCAATACAAATGCAGAAGAAGTTGCACCTGTGTTTTATAGACTACGCAAATGCGTTCGACAAAGTACGCCACAGTAATCTAGCATATTCGGAAAAGACATTGGAATAATAAAAAATCAGTAGTGGCAGCAAACCAACTGCATACAGATGAAAAATACATTCAGCAGATATACAAAAATAGAAAGGGGCAAAAGGCAAGATGTATCTTCTCACCGGACTTATTCAATCTATACTGCAAGGCGATTCTGAGAGAACTGGAAAGCCTACCAGGATTCATCACTGGCGGACACAATCTTAACAACAAAAGATATGCAGATAACAAGTTGCTTATAGCAGACAAGGAAATGAAACTAGAAAACCTCTTAGAGAAGGAGAACGAGAAGAAGCGACTAAATATAAACTACAAGAAGACAGAATTCAATTTACAGGTAGGGGATACTGTAATCAGTCAGGTGCGGAAATTTAAATATCTTGGAAGTGTTCTTCCAGAGGACGGAAAGTGCGACGCTCAGATCTGATGACGTAATGGAATGGCCAAATATGCATTCCAAACGCTAGGCAGAGTATTACGAGACAGGGGGTTTGGTCGGTAACAAAGGGTACTGAATTACTATGTGATATCTGTCCACGTTTATAGCAGCGACTGTTGGACGGTCTTTTCAAGAATGAAGGAAAGACTCGAGGCAGCCGAGGTATGGATCTACAGAAGGATGCTAAGGATTCCATGGACCGAACATGTGAACAACGATGAGGTTTTGGAGAGGATGCAAACAAAAAGGTAACTTCTACTTAACATTGGGAAGAGGCAGATGAAATTTCTGGGATACGTAATGAGAAAGGAGGGTTTGGAAAATCTGATACTCACAGGGCGGATAGAAAGAGGGACAAGGGAAAGCAACGCGTGACATACTTAACGGATCTTAGCAAGTGGATGACAGAACAGAGTGTGGGAGAAATAACAAAAAGACAAAACTTACTGAGAGCTGGACAGCCATGACCGCTTACGTCCTGAAGGACACAGCACATAAAATACACCGTCGCAAAAAGAAATCTCCGCCAACAGCGGACCAGACTGCAATCAAAAGAACCAAAGTTTGCAACGAGTTAAAGAATGTCCCTGAATATGAAAACCCAGATCAAACGACAGCCAGGAGAGCTTCCAATGCTGAAAATATGCAAAGACTTAGAGACTCTCAAACTGCTAATCGTAGAGCCAATCAAGAGCCTTCCGCAGGAGCTAGCTCACGTGCCGCCCGTCTTTTAAGCTAGTAGAAAATAAATTCAACATTAATATTTATGAAGATGAAGCTCGAAATATAAGTAAATATAGAACTATAAAAATAGATCTAAAATTGATTAGGAGAAAGCTACGACGGCAGATAAAATTGTAAACGAAAGAACAAAGAAAACGAGAAAGAGAAAGAGAAGAACGAAAAAAGTGTAAAGAAATTGAATAAACGACAAAAAGAAATCCGTTGTTCCCCGTCCATCATACTTTTTCCTTTATCCGCAATCCGGACGGCCAATTAATAAGAAAGAATACAAGAGAAAAATGGGTAATTGAATAAAAACATGCAACAATTATCACAATGTATTTAGCTGAATTTAATGGGATGTTAAAAAAGAAAACGTGCCTATTCTTTTGTTTCTGTTCCTTATTTAAACTGTGAACTTGAGTGACAAAGTTATTTCTGCCGTAGCGTAGGAGTTAAATCTAAAAAGTATTGCATGAACGTGAGCGCCAAACAGGTAATAAACTAGAATCTTTATTTTTAATGAGAAACAGTAATACAAATGCAAATGGTGTGTACCTGTGCTTTATGATGCAAAAGCATTTAAGTACATCGCAAAGAACTGTTGGAAATGCTAGGTAGACTTGTCATATTTGGGAAGGAGATTAGAATAATCCAGAAGCTATACTAAGAGCAAACAGTCTGTATACAGATAGAAAATGTATTCAGTAAAGATACAAAAAGTAGAAAGGGGTGTAAGACAAGGAAATGTTTTTTCACTGGCTTTATTCAACCCATAAAGTCAAGTGATTCGGGGAGAATTAGAAGACCTACCAGGATTCATTTTTGCTGGCCACAATCTTAACAGCTTAAATTATGTAAAGGACACAGTATTGATAGCAGATTTAGAAAGGAAACTACAAGAATTTCTACAGAAGATAGTGAAGGAAAGCGAGAAGAAAGGACTAAACACTAATTGCAAGATATAGTGCATGGTTGTTAACAAAAAGAACAGCCCAACATGCAAATTACAAATAGATACCAAAATCATCAAAGTAAAAGAAATATCTTTGTCAGAAAGTGCGATATTGAAATTCAAGGGCGCATGGGGGGGGGCAGGGTAAGGAAATTATTTAGAAAGGACAACTATAATGAAAGAATTAAAATCATTAATTGAAGATATTAGCAGATCTCCAGTGGAACATCAAATTGATGGTGCAAGCTGTTTAATCTGTTCGCCGTTACTGTTGCACATAATTAATGTCTCTGAATGAAACACGTATAATTTATAACAGTTTGACATATTTAAAACGTTAAAAGATATTAAAAAGAATTTCTAGTTTCAACGCAGATAGAAAGACGAAGAGAATTCAATATCGGCAAGTGCTTCCGTCGGGGATTATTGTCTCGTTTTTCTGAAACTGAATAACGCTGATTTCGCTAAGAAGAAATAAAGATAAAACAGTGAAGACGAAAAATAAAAGATCCATGCAGCATCAGTTGTGTTTTGTCTGGAAAGAGAAAGAGAACTGAATGCGTCGATTTTGTTGTCGCTAATCTGTTGGCACTCGATAAATCCGAATCATGTAGAACATGTTTCACAAAAGCCGACCAATTGTTAAAATGGCAGCACAAAACGAAGAATATTTGGTCTAAAAGGGGAGAAAAATAAGCTTACATTTCCTGCGAAGACTTTTTCTTATGACTGATGTTTTTGTGTTGTTTCTCTCGTACATAAAACATTTCCGCTTATCATTGTCGTTTTGAACGGATCTATTCATTCTTCTCATAAACAAATGCTGCCCAAAAATATTGACTTTGGCTAAATTCTGTCCTACATATACTCGCTTTTAGTTTTCACTCACCGATATTGTACCATGAAGAAAGTAGTAGTGTAATATTCTCAGTGTGGATTAGACACCCGCGCGTGTTCGGAATATATTTGTATACGATTCATACTGTGATGGAAAAAACTGATTACTTGAACAGGAAATCTTGTGTCGTATGTAAAAAATACACAGCCTTTGAGTTGACGCATAAATTCGGACAATTATTATATGCAACTACTTATAATGTTTGACTTTCAGTGGAACAAAAATGATGTCGTATTGGCAGTGGCATTAACAGTCATTCAGCAAAGCGACAAGCATAAAGAAAGAGGATGACTAAATTATCAATGTTAATATTGTTCATCTGCATTTTCCAGAAAGTGTGAATTCGCTGCAATGTAACTTTGTGGAAAATGGAATTGGGGAACGATCTTCAAAGTCCCAGTGAAGAAGTTTCTGGTTACTTTTATACGTTTGAATTTTTACCTAAATTCACTTTTCCTAAGACACCAGACCGGAGATTATTCCCTTGTGTTCGTTTCAGTATGCCAATAAAACTTGTGTGTTGAGGAAAAAGCATCGGAAGTAACATTCCTTGATTGAAGATATGCGTTCATAGGACTTCCAGCATGATTCTAGAAATGGTTTAGTGTTTATAATGTAAATTTTATTTTTTAGAAAACGAGGCAAGAGAAAAATAAAAATTCACGGTTCGTCCAGACCTTAGCAATTACTCCGATTTGGAAAGTAAAAAGGAAAATAAATTAAAAAAGTATGTGCCTCCAAAGTGTAAAACTATTGGTCCTCTGGATCAAGGATTAAGAAAATCAGTGTCAGGGGCACCAACGATGTGGATACAGTTGCCATGTTCCTTCATAGATTCAGCAGTCATGGCTCTCCACTTTGTATCCCTTGTAGCGCTTAGTAATGTTGTCTTTTTCCTATACTTCCACCACCCTGTTTTTCCATCCATTTGTTTCAGTTATTTGTTCTTTTCACCCCCCCCTCTTGCCGTCAGTATGACCCGTCAGTGTTATATCTTCAAACCTTTCTGTCTTCATTATAATTTGTAGAAATTTAAACTATCACAGTTACAGTTAGCATATCTGTAAGGCGTTTGACAAGGTGTGGCCGAGAGTGGGGCTGGTACGCCAACTCACCAGTTATGAAAAGAACTGTTTTCATAATTATCAAATCTTTCTTCACAATATGTTAGGCAAAACTTGATAATATAATAATCCATGAAGGTCAATATCAATAACCAATCTTCGGAAGACCATGATATTGAACTCACAGCCAAAGAGTTGTGAGTTCAATACCAGACCACGGCAGTGTGAACCAAAACAACGATCTTAATCATTTCTGGTCTAGAATCAACCCTTATCCTTTCTACATAGCACCAAAAGCTGCAGTTCTAGTCTAGGATCAACCCTTATCCTTCCTACATAGCACCAAAAGCTGCACTTCTAGTCTAGGATCAACTCTTATCCTTCCTACATTACACCAAAAGCTGCACTTCTAGTCTAGGATCAACCCTTATCCTTCCTACATAGCACCGAAAGCTGCACTTCTAGTCTAGGATCAACCCTTATCCTTCCTACATAGCACCAAAAGCTGCACTTCTAGTCTAGGATCAACCCTTATCCTTCCTACATAGCACCAAAAGCTGTACTTCTAGTCTAGGATCAACCCTTATCCTTCCTACATAGCACCAAAAGCTGCACTTCTAGTCTAGGATCAACCCTTATCCTTCCTACATAGCACCAAAAGCTGCACTTCTAGTCTAGCATCAACCCTTATCCTTCCTGCATAGCACCAAAAGTTGCACATCTAGTCTAAGATCAACCTTTATCCTTCCTACATAGCACCAAAAGCTGCACTTCTTAACTCATCTTGCGTTCATATCACACACACCTTATTCAGTAACGCTGAATGACCCTTGACCCTTGTAATGGGTGATTAATTATTAAAACGAAAAAACAGTCTGAACAAATTCAAAGGAACCATTGTCCCCATCCTTGTGGTTGTTAGCACAAGGTTTCGGTTGTTGTGGGCTTTGGCCTTCATCAGGTGATTGTCGATTCGAATAACCTTCAGGGACTTAATTGAAAATGCTTCACCAAAGAAATTCAATTAATTTACTATTAGGCATAAAACAAAAAAAGACAGAAATACTAACCAAAAATAAAGAATTTACAAGACTTTAGTTAATAACTGAAGTAAAAAAGAATATTAAAATTATTATTTATATATTTCCATTTGCTTCTATAAACACACTGTCACATATAAGACGTGTTTTCTTTTTTTAAATATGCGTCAATGTGTTTATTGATTGAACAAAAATATCTGTCCAAAATTAAGTCCACTACCTACCTCTGTTTTGCTGCATTTCACTATATTATGTAAAAGACATATTTTTTCTATAAGACGCACGTCTGTGATCAGTCGATAATCAGAAAAAATGAACAAGTAAGGGAAAGAAAATATGTATTTCTTACGCTTAAACTTAAGCTATTATGCGAGGAAAGTTTATTAATAAGACTTTTAATATTCTACTTTAAAATTATTTAAATGATTCATCTAAGAAAATCGGAAATATTCATGCATTGCTACTATGTGTAAATACAGAAGAAATAAAATTGGAAAATAATAGTCCCTATATGATAATAATTGACAATACTTTAGCTTTTAATTAACTGTAATTTAAAAGGTGTAATATTAGTAGAAATAGGATTACAATATCACAGTCAAACATTAACAAGAATTGATAATGTATAATGCAAAAATACCCACAATTTAAACAGTTATTAGTAATTGTACATCAGATTACAAAAGATGAAGGAATATAAGTCTAGAATCAATAACTGTCAATTATTTATACAATTTTTGGTTGCAGAATGCTTAAGTATAAAATGAAGAATCGTGGAGATATTCTAAATTATGGTAGAAAAGAAAATAGCGGCGAAAATCCTCTTAGGCGGCCAGGTTTTTCGATCAAAGAGGAACATTGATAACTTTCAAGTCTTAATTTGTGAGATCAAAGATAAAGACCACTTTTAGAACACGTTTTACTTTGGCTGTTTATCGGTAAAATAATATTTTATACTTATCAACGATCTAAAAAGCACCTTTTTCTTTTCGATAGCAAATTTGGAACATGTCTCTCCTCTTCTTTCAAATATCAAAAATATAAGTCATTTCCATAACTAATCTGTCACTGCAAAGTGTAAAATCAAGAGAAGTAAAATGGAAGAATTTCCATTCAAAAAATAATATTAATTGACAAAACTTCATCCTAGATATTCAGAATATGTATAATTATTAGAACGAGATGTAACTGATAAAGCTTCATTTACAATATTTAGGCAAGTTGAGTCTATTCTTCTTCAGTGTGCCTTGTTTCTTCAAAACCTGGGAGATCACGCCTCTCCACCACTTCCCGTTCTTCGTAGCTTTTTGACCTTTTACTGTCTCTCCTAATCCCCGTTCTGTCAACCATTTACACAAGCTTGTCATGTAGGCTATGTACTGTTTTCCTCTGTCCCGTTTGTCTTTAAGATGTTCTGTGCGTGTCAAATTCTCCAACCTCTCTTTCCTTATTATGTACCTTAAACATTTCAATTGAATTTACTGATTCTGAGTATATGTGCTTTTGTCGTTGCTCACATGTTTAGTCCATGGTATTCTCAGCATCCTTCTGCAGAACCACATTTCTCTGAGGACCAAAGTCTCTTATTCATCTGTGAGGAGATTGTCCAGTTTTACTGTTATATAGGAAGAACAATATTACATAACAGTTCAGCATTCTTTTCTTTGTTTCCAATGAAATTTTCCTATTTCTTAATATTTAGCTTAGTTTTTGAAAAGCATCTTTCACTATTCCAATGTCTCTTCGGATTTCGGTGTCGTATTTTCTGTCATCTATTAAAACACATTTTATATTTTTGCAGTTGCTTGATTTTGGTGTCCCTAATTTGTAGTTCGCATATTGGAATGTTTCTTTTGCTGATAACCATACGTCCTCCTGGCTTCTTACTATTTAACTCTTTCTTATCACTTTCTCATAATACGTTTTGTAGAAATCCCTGTAGTTTTTTTTTGGTGTGTGTCTGCTATCAACATTGTGTCATCGGCATATTTTATGTTGTTAAGAATGCGGCCTTCAATAATGAATCTAATCTTCTCCGGATTGTCTCACTGTAAAAAGGTTTAATAAGTCCGGTAAGAAAACACATTCTTGTTTACGACTCTTCAATTTTTTTTTAATATTTACTGAATTCATTTTCTATCCGCATGCAAGCCTTTTGCTTTCAATATAGCTTCTGTATTATTATAATAACTTTTCCAGATAAATCAAGCTTACCTGTCATTTCAAAGAGTTGTGATGTATTTTACCATGAAAATATTTATAGAAAAGGCACAGGGAAATAACGTTATGTTGGTGTGTAAAATGACTGAATATATATATATATATATAAAAGGACTTCTTGATATTATAAGCGTGTGGAGGCAATCCATGAATGTGGCACAAACGGAAAGTTCAAGAACATTCCATGAGTCGACCCAAACCTTATAAGTGAAACTGGGCAGTCACACCTGTTCTACTAGCACAAAGTACCAAGTCGTCGTGACAGAATTTACTGCTCTTAATACTTGGTTTAAATTCAAATAAAATATGATGAAAGAAATACTAGTTAAAAATTAATCGTAATTGATAAAACTTTAAGAAATTCAGGCGATTTAAAATATTATTTACATTTTTGTTGTAAACGCAGACATTCAGCCGTTGTACTTTCCGGCCTTCTGCGTGTAATCGTTAGAGAAGTTCGAACTTTGTCGGACAATAGCCTAGTCGATTAAAGCTTTGCTTCATGAATTCGGTAACATAGCAATTGCGAGTTCAATTCCTGGGTAGAACTGGGTAGTCTTAAAATAAGAACAAGTCTAGATATCCGTAGACGGAGGGCCCAACGTTTGTGATAATAACAACAAAGTTGAGGACAATAGTCCGCATGGAAATAATGATAACCCATCAGCCCAGAAATTCAGATGCTTTTAAACTCTAACTACTATGAGTAACGGTATCAACACTAAGATAGAAATATTAATTAAAATTATTATTTGACAGTAACTCATCCAATAAATTTGAATAAGATTTACGTTTTCATATCAATGGCTGCAAAGAAAGAAGATGGTTGCATTTTATACTTTGTATAAGAATAAGGAGTTAATTATAGTGTTTTTGTTTTTCATGGTTAGATTTTCCTGACTTGTAATCTCTTGGTCTTTGTCGCTTACTCAGTAAATCTTTTGGCATAGGCAAACATTGACTAAGGGTTGGGAGTTATGCAGCTTTTTACTCGATCGGCGTGAGTCATCGTGGTAGAATGACGATCTGATAGAAATGAAATAATATTTAAATAAATAAAAGGAGAATCTAGTGAAAATAAATAATTCGAAATGAAATCTTCTCTTGATATCTGTTTTTGTTGGAAAGGGACAAAAGAAAATCTCTGCCTTTAACACCAATAAAATTATTGTGGAAAGTGAAGCTGATACGATTCCACACTAAAAGCTCAAATAGTCTTTTGCAGTCTTGGAATTATCGGGAATTTTAATAACATACCAAAAATCGACTTCCCTGATAACACAATCAGGACGATTTGGATGGGATTCTTTATACTCGTGTTTTTTTTTTGTTTTTTTTTGCAGTCATTTGCTTTAAGAGGTTATTTTGCTCAAAGTGGGAAATATTTTTAACCATTTATTCTGAATTCCTACAAAACACGCATACACACAAACACACAAACACACAAACACACACAAAAATAATGAGAAGAGACGAGACAGAGAGAGAAAGAGAGGAAGAGAGAGAGAGAGAGAGAGAGCAAACGAGCGAGAGGGCGTGAGAGAGTAAGAGAAATGTAACCATTGACCGTGCCAAAATTAACTGTCTGGTATAGAAGTTTATTTATACAGTCAGATTGAACTTACAAGGAAAGGATTTTTTTTTCGTTTTGCTTTCTCAAGTGTGAAATACATACCTGGTTGGGGTTTGATTCATAAGAATAGACAACCGAGCGATGGTACCATCTACAATACGAGAATCCTTTAATATTCGCGTAAACATTATCAACGCAGAAAATAGAATCGGCAGGCAGCCTTCAAATCCCGACCGAAGTTGCAGCATTCACTTTGCACTAATGCACTTCGGAAAGGTAAAGAGCCATCACTTCTCATTCCAACTATGAATAAATTAGTAGGGCACACTGTGTATTTTAGCCTTGGGAGGGCAATTAATCCAAGAGAAAGACATCAATGAATTTAATACTGCGGAGAAATCAATAACAGACATTAGAATAAAAGGAAACTGTAGGGAACCATGATCATCTAAGTCCTGAAGGGACATGGATATTTTGTAAAAAGAAAATCCTTATTCTTGATGTTTTTTGCACGTTATTTTGGCATATGCATCCTTTATCGGATGAATCCACTTTCTAAAAACTGACCAAATGACCAAATATAAGAATCTTTTTTTTTCACTAGCGAACTATATTTTTATGCCTTTGCTTTCATGTGCTCGCTTTTATCTTCATTACATGGTCCACCATTAATGATTTCATGGTCTCGTTTTATCATTTTTTCCATTTCTATCATTTCAATAAAAGATTCTTCTTTTCTTTCCTAGAAATAACACTTGGGTAAAAATGACGCCTTAGATGATCGATCCACAGGAAAACGCCTTGCGATATGGGATCTATAACGTTCCGATTGGTAACTGGTGACGTTGAATAACAAAAAGGAATTAGTAGTAAGGGGGCTTGTTAGCGGTGTGAGAAAAGTTGAAGTGGATTTTTAAACTAAGAAAGATCTTTTTTTTCTTACCAGCAGAGAAGATGAACCGTAGGAGTCGTGGACTTGGCACGAATGAATATGGGCTTCATTCATGCTGCTTACATATTTACAAATGCAATTTTCATTGAGCGGTGCCACACGCATTCTTGTATACAAATGCATACAAAGTCCTATCTAAAAGGCTTCTATGCAGCGTCTTGTGTTCTTCGATATTAGCATCTGTTTTTCCTTTCTTTAATACTATCACATATCGTAATATTTGCATTGACGTTGTTTCTACGCCCTGACGACGATACGTATAAACAACGATAGCCGCCTGAGTTTCTTCCGTGAAAAAATAATATATATAAATAATTTATATTACAGGAAAAGGCTAAAGAGAAGGAGTATTCAATATCTATCTATATCTCTGAGATGAGGTATTATGATTACCTGCATTATTTACATTATTCGGACTGCTATTCTCATCTTCATTGCCATATTTACAACGTGAATATGGCAATGAACATGAGGATAGCAGTACGAATAATGTAAATAATGCAAGAAGTATTATTATTTTTAAAAGGACAATTAAATAATATGCTAACAAAAAGTATAATACATGAGTAAATAGCTTAATATGTTTTTTTATACCTAAAGTGGAAAAAGAAAGAAAGAATGAAAGGGAGAGTAGAGGAAGAAGGTAGAAAGAATATGTCGGTATTTTTAATATGACATTAACGCGATGAAAAAAATGTTTTTTTCGGAAGAAATGTTATATTATTTAGATAAATAGCTCGTTATAAAGACATAATTGATAATTCCAAAATGAGTTTTCCTTGAATTCCTGCGTACGACAAAAAGGCTAAAAGTTAAAAATTGTTATAAGGTGTGCAAATATTATTCGTGAAATTACTGAAACATTCTACCCAGGACTTGTATTTTTCGTAGATTAGGAAAAAAAATGGTTCTAAAACAGCAAAATTCTTAATAATCTTTTTTACTAGTGATGATTATGCATGAGGTAAATACCTTCCACGTAAGTTTCGGTTGTGAAGCTGATAAAGATAAAAAAAAACAAAAATCAAAGATTACAAAAAAGATACAGTTCAATTCATCTTAACTTTCAACTCTCTCTTAACTTTAGTTGCATATCTACACAGGGCGTCATTTCATCGCCGTTAGTAAAGTTTTTGCATAAGAAGTAATGATCTCTTGGTAAGATTCGAAACCGTATTTCTCTTGCCTCCTGTTATTGACTGGCCTACGAGATCAATACACAATCAAATTTAAACATGTTAAACAATCCATTATTCCCGATATTTTTTATGCAGGCATGAGTATGCACTATGTAGATAGAAACGGCATGACAAGAGAAATAGCATTGTAGCATTCTCATGGTCTTTCAGGCCAAAATGGTAACCCTGCGTGCCTGTCAGCTGTGCGAGGAATATGAGACATAAATTAAACAGTAACGTTTCCAGAAAAAGTATTCTCGGTTAAAGTGCATTCCTTTTCAGCAAGCATTGTGATTTGTAGTCAATGAGGCTTTTGTTAAGGCAACTAGCTTTTATCCCCAGGAGGTGAATTCATTCCTATTACAAGATCAAGACAAAAAGTGAACACACGCTGGCAAGTTTTAATCTTGCATTGTCGATTCAAATTTCAATGACAATACTCGGTACGCCATTTGATATCTGAAGTAATGATCGATTTTATTTATGTATCTCGAGAGATTTAAAGAAGTTCGAAATGTTTTTAGTTTTGTCAGTGGATAACATTTGAAAATATTGAAGATGTAGCACTGAAATCACTACTCAAGTTTTTAACTCGTTTTTACTCATTCACTACTTTTCACTGATTGACTACGTTTCTGGTTTTAATTTAACACAACAAAAGCAAATGACACGAGAGCGTAAAACTGTTAGTGCAATTTCTTTTAAACGGTCTTACTTGAAAAAGATTTAGTCAAATATAACATTGAAGTGATTAATATAAAAATGCAGATGTTCGACACTAAATGGTAATCAAGAAAAGATTTTCTTAAAAGTGTCTACTATTACAATATTATCAATCAAGAAATAAGCTTCCCATGGCTTATATCCTCATGCCATGCTGTTGAACATGACCAGAATTTGTTGAACCCATAGGTCTGAACTGAAAATGTTGAAAACATATGAGCCGATAGTAAATATAAGTTCAAGTGTCTGCATTCAACCCAAAGATTACTTTGAGGAGTTTATAGGAAGTCAAAATTTCAGCATGGAATCTTCTTCCAATGTTTAGTTCAAGATTCGATCGGAACTGCCAACGGGTGCTTTTTTTGTATATTGCTTTATATTTTTATTTATTATTCTCCTTTATTATTCTGAATCTCTTACCTGAAGCATTTGTCTGACTTTTCCTCCATTGTCAATGAATCAATTTTGCACATCATTTTAAATGCTTTGCTGTCTTGTTATTCATGAGGTTTAGATCAATACGCCGTAATCTTAATGTGCACGTGCTTAAGTGGAATATTATGAAAAGAGTTTACCAAACTGAGATGTTATTATTGCAGATTTGAAGATCTGCATACGTTTATAAACCCTTATCGAGAATTCTTCTTATCCATCTGGTCAAGAAAAGCGGTCTCGTAACAATAATGTTTCATCACGCAAAGACTTAATATTTATTTAAGCAACAGAATATGAGGCTTGTTCTCAAATGAGCAAGCCATTTAATATTAACTAAGACGTAGGTGATGGTGCCTTAGTAACATTCAAAGTATACACATTTAAACCCCATATGCTTTGGTTGGTGTCTTTATTCTGGGGAATTTATGAAAATGCTAAAATACTCCAGGGTACGAGGATAAACTACGACCAGCAATAAGGCTTCTGATCCGAATATTGGAGGTTTTGAGGAGCGTGAAACCACCTCTTAGTTGCTGTGGTTCCCATGTCCACCTTGACCCGGAGTGGTAGCACCTGTTAGGTCCTAGTTATTGGCACATAGTGAACACCTATACGAAAACAAAATACTATGAAAGTATAAAATACATTTTTATAGTAAAGCTTACCAGCAATACATTTTATCTGTAGTTGAAGGCATGTATTTGCGTTCAAAATATTTAGATTTCAGCATTCAGTAGCTCATACAGGTTGATACGTCGATAAACAAAATCAACCAACCAACATGGAATTCTTTTTTTCTGGCTATATGGAATACAAAGAACGTATTATTCATAATTATACATAATTCGTATCTGTGTGTCAGGCACTCATGAATATTTGGTTTCATTCGCAGCACGTTTCAAAAACTTTTTTTCTTATTAAAACAAATCATTTTCATTCAGTCATTAATGTATTTCCTTCGCCTGTCTCAAAACCTGTAGCATATTTCAGTTAAAGTGCGGATAAAGACATCCCTCTCGTAGCTCCATGATTGTTGTGTTGCTTTTGAGTCCTGAAAACAATGTAACGTCGCATAGTAACAGTTTACGCAGATACCAACAATTTTTGCAGAAGAATTCAGCTTAGGTCCTAGCAAAGGCAGACCATAGATTTTTTTTCTATATTCTTTTTATATTAACATGTTGATGGCACTCTCCTGGACAGGAATTTTTTTTTCAATTCTGGATCTTTGTAAAAAATCAATTTATTGCTACCAGTTATTATCTTGTTAAAAAAATGTGTTATTAAATGTCGGAATTCTGACTGGTGTTCATTCATGTTAGATCACCTTGTCCCATCAAGACGTAGGAGATCGTGGGTCTTCACAGCTTTTTTTCAGTCGTCTCTCGGTAACACTTGTCTAGAGAAAAAATTGTTATCTAAAAATTTTAGAATCAATATTCAATTGCAGACAAAGAAATATTCTTAAAATCCAAAATATATTTCTATTTTAAATAATTTTCAATAGGTTGATAAGCCGTAAAAAATCAACCAATCAATTATTTAACAGAAAATAAATTCATATTTTTTCGTGTGGTCACGATTTGTATCAAAGTTTTCACCAGCGATGGTTCGCTAGAAAATCGTTATGTTTTAAATTCATTTACGAAAACCAAGTCAGGCAAAGGTCGAGACATTCCGTAAAATACATTTCGAGGAAACTTACAAAAAGACGAGATTCCCCATTTGAGAGATTATGTCGTTGTAACAAAGATCACGATTTCTCTGGTTTGTTCAAAGTCTAAAATATATTTACTTTTTATGATTATTTTGGACATATTTGATATTGACACCAGGAATATTTGATCGCTCTCCATGGAGATGATTTAAAAGTATTTCTCTTTAAAGATCCAGCAGCACTCTCTTCAGTATAGAAATTCATTTTAGTCAAATATTCTTCAAGTTACCTCAATATTACAGCGTTTTCCTCAATATTATTGTTATTATTATTATTATTATTATTTCTGTTATTATATCCTTATTAATATTATTTTGAAATTATTAGACTTTCACACCAGTGTTTGTTTCACTATTTCATAACCCACGTAAATATACGTGTTGATTTTCATGATATTATGTGAACTGTCTCAATTCTACTAAACTTATTGTAGGTCTTTTTGCTAAAATCGTCACTTTCACTGCTAAGTTCTTCCCCAATTTTACAATCTACTTCATTTTCGTTCTGTAGTCTCTTTGGACAACAGTAATTTGACTTTCATTACGATGGTCTCCTGATAGGAATTGCATGTCGGTTTGTCACTGTCGAATAATTTTAATTTCTTTTTATTTCCTTGAATAGTATATATATATCTCGTACCATTATTTTGCACAATTACAAGAGAAAGCACTATTCCCAATCATAAAATTAATTTTTTTAATTCCTTTTTAGATAAATTTCTAAATTCTCTTATGATTAATTAGGGTTAATTATGATGCGAAATTTAAAAGCTTTTTAGTAACTACAGTGAATCCTTCATTGTCGATCAAATGTTAGCAAGTTCCTTTATTCCCACTAGTGGTACCTCCTATTTTTATTTTTGGAATTCATCAAGCCTTTGACTGGGGTTTTTGTCAATTCTCCATCATGTTTTCATTTCTTCCAACAATTTTTGCAAATTTGCCTCAATGATTATAGCATCATTTTTTCCTCTTTACTTATTTCATGTCTCCGCCCCCATTTATGCGCACGCACCTGATCGAATGCGATGTCCTCCCATCTGGAGAGGAAGAGAAGGAAACATGGCAAAAAGTCATTACGTTCTTCGAGCGAAAATGTCGGCCATTTGCAGTAAATCGCTTCACTGATGCCTCTAAATTTGCGCGCTTTTATCTCCAACAGAATCCTCTCATTTCGAGATCTAATGCCTACCGGACATTTATAGTCACCAGAAATTTGGATTGATCGGCTTAGCCTTATATATATATATATATGTATATATATATATATATATATATATATATATATATATATATATATATATATATATATATATATATATATATATATATATCATTGTGTTGGGTGCCCGTGCATGCCTATGTGCGCATATCTATACGCGCGTATTTTTTTCAATTCATGAAACAATTCCGTCTTGTCCTTCTAGCAAGCGAGTGAGGTGTCAAGCTGAGTCCGTTCATAAGTAATTCTAACCGTTGAGACAGGAGTAGAGCCTTTCACTCCGCCTTTTCTCGCTGTTGGCGAAACAGATTTCCGAGTGGTTATCGCAAACAATCAATTGCTCTCTGAATGTCTCTTGATTATTTCATGTGTCGAAAGGCGCGAGAAAAGGAAGGTTTGGTAGGAAGAAAAAGGGGGTAAGAAGAAAGAAAAAGAGAGGAAGAGACGAATGTGAAAAGGGTGAAGGAGAACAAAAACGACGAAGATAAAAAAGAAAAAGTGAATAGAAGAAAGAACAAGAGAGGAAGAGAAGAAACTAAAAACGAAAAAGAGAAAAGAAAGGAAGAGAAAAGGGGAAGAAGTCATGAAAGAAAAATGGAGGAAGAAGAAAAAAGAGAATAAAAAGAGAGGATGAAAAGAAGAATAAGAAGAAAAGTAGAAAGAAAAATGGAATAGAGAATGAAGAAAAAGGGAGCAAGTAACGAAAGTGAAAACCTGGAAATGAAAAATAGACGTAGAGAAAAAAAATGACGAAGAAAAAAAGGAGGAAGAGAAGGAAAAAGAAAGGAAGGTGATAAAAATAGAGGAAGAGCAGAAAAAGGGAGAATGAGAAGAAAGAAAAAAGAAAGAAGAGATAGAGTGGAAGAGGAGAAAGAGAGGAAGAGAATAAAGAAAAATGGCGGAAGAGAAGAAAGAAAATGAAAGGAAGGAAGAAAATAAAAAGAGAGTAAGAGAAGAAAGAAAATGAAAAGAACAGAAGAAAGAGAGTGGAAGAGAAAAAGAGGGGAAGAGAAAAAGTGAATTAAACAGTAAGAAAAAATGGGGTGATAAACACAAGATTAAAGAGATTTCGAGGGAGGCAAAGGGAATGATGAAAACGAGCCAGAAAAAATAAATCTATTTAAACAGATCAATATTGATGAGAATAGATATTTCGATTAGCAATAGCACTTTGTTGAACCTTCTAATTATAGGTATATTCTTTTTATCGTAAAGATTTCTGCATATCAGTTTTTTGTATGCGACACAACGCCGCCTATGAAGCTTATTCTGAACCAGTTCAAAGGTAGATAAACTCAATTTGTAAGGATCGACTTATAATGGTTTGAATTCAATGAGTATGGGATATTTAAATCATAAAATGACATGGTTGTTACAGTCTTCTGGAGCTTTCAGCTACCACTTCATAGACAGTTAATATAATCATGGAGGAACGGTTTGTCAAAATATGTAATCAAGGAGTCTATTCGCTGCTATAAGGAATTACCAGTAACATAATATTTTCTTGGGATCACTGGTGATAGGACTCTTACAAAGGAGAAGTGGATTTATGCCTTTTTAAAAAAAAAATTATTACCAAAAACTGAAAACAATATTTTTCAGCCAAAATTGGAAATTGGTCTACTAGTATCTGTCTTGAGTCATCGTCCAGGAGTCTTAGGAGAGGTATCAACTGAATTTTGGTGATCTAAACAACAAGGAGAGAGATAATAATCCCAATCATAACTGTAATAAAGACAACACTTCATCTCAAAACTTCAGATAATACGAGGAAGGTTAGAAAACGCATCGGTCAACAGATAATGAACAGTTTGCAAAGTCCTTTATTAGGGGCATCAATTGTCTCGTCGAATTGTTTATAATTTCGGCTATTGCACTTCAAGGACGATGTTAAGTTTAGAAAAATCCGAAAGTCATAGAAAACCACATCTGGAATATATAATGACTTTGAAACCAGATTTTTTTCTAATTCATTGTGAATGCGATGGTTGCACAGGGCAGAATTGCATTCAACATTCTCTCGCTACCAACGGCGTAAAATTATGGTAGACTGTAGATTTACACTCACACACTACAGTTACCTCTGACCGGGTACAAATTAATATTAAGGCTACCTTACCTGTTTCTGACATATTCAAAATGATTGGATACTTTCTGTACAGACCTCGTATTACTGAACTTGAACTCACAACACAGGAACGAAATGAGTTTTACCAGTGCTTGCATCGATTAGACCATGTTCTGTAGAAAAGTCAGCCATAACATCAACATTAATGTATGAAGGCGTGAGTCATCTATAGAATAGACTGTTCATTGTTGGTTCCAAAGATTTACTGCAAATCGTCTGGATCTCAAAGATCTAGTCATGACCACCAGTCGTTAGTCGACAATGAAGAATTTTGTGGAAGATCGTTCAGAAACAAAGATTTGCGCATTGAAGGAAAAACTAGATGTACACATGAGACACAAACTGGAAAATTAAATGAGGCAGAAGAGTTTGTAGCTCCGTGATAAAACTGATCAGTAGCTTAAACAGTTTGATAATAGCTGCAACTTGCTCGTTCATTTAAAAAATGACCCTCTACTTACAGCTGACGAAAAATAGGTTCATCCTGATAATCGGAGGCGTAGCTTTCTTCCGCACAATTGATCACTGCCCGAACACCACCAACGAAATTTAGGCTCTAAAAAAGACAGCGAGCGCGTTTATTGGAGCAGTAATTCATCAGAACATGTGCCATCTTGCAACCTCTGGCTGTAACATCATTGAAGTTTACTAATGATGGAATTTAAAAACTTATGTAATTAAAATTTGTAAACGTTTTAACCAGCAATGATGATGAAGAGAGAGAGAGAGAGAGAGAGAGAGAGAGAGAGAGAGTGTGTGTGTGTGTGTGTGACTTTTCCTGTTGCTAAATAATACATTGCATCATTATTGATAAACTACAAAGCAAAAGACTAAAGCAATTCGCTATGTAAAGATCTTGTCTCACTCATCATATGAACCCCGATGTGTGCTTACCTGATTGTCATCATTTGTATTTCTCAGACGCAGGTACGTGACAGCAGCTATGCATAAATGATAACCAGGTTGAAAATGTTTTCTGACAATTTTTCCATCCAATAGAATGATTCTAGATTTTATCCTGATAGAATAAATTCACATCTGGGTTAGTAGTAAAATTGCGTAGATTCTAATTGTGCTCACTTTGGCTTACAAATTTCTCATTGAGCTCTGTAATAACATTTTCAAATTTGTGCTTCAATACAAATCTGTATGATTTCGTAGAACTGTAATCTTGACTAGAAACGCAGACTGTTAAGAATTATCTGAAGCAGGAACACTCTGTTTGTCCAGAAATCAAAAAGTGATCAATTTTCGTGACGTTCACAGTTGCAGATTTTGGCCCGAATCTCATCAGGACAAGATCAAAATTTTCGCAGACGAATGTCATTAATTACGAGCCCAGAACCAGTGTGATTAGTAAGCGACTTGTCCGATTTGGAAAACAGATTTGTTTTAATGTAGAATTGTCTTTCTATCTTAATAATGTCTTATCTCAGAGATTCGGATGTCGTAGCCATTAGGACGCCATGATAAATTACTTGATGTACAGGTATAATTCTGCGTGTAGACTACGACATATGATGGATTAGAGTTATAATATTCAGTCCAACAATCATTTCCTAATTTCGAAAAGTCCTATTTTGAAAGAAGGAAAAATCTTTTACAATGCAATAATCTCTTGCCGTATTAAATAAATGTATATCAAGAGAAATATAAACTTGAATTTTATTCCTAAATAAAACAGTTTCATTTATCAATTCTTTTTGACTCGTAATACTTTCATTTTACTTAGACTTTCTTTTTAAAGATGAAATACAAGATTAAAGAAATACTCGTCAAAAATGAAATGCCAGGAGTTCTGCTGAGAGTTGGAGGCGTAGGTGTTATAATGGCTTCGAATAAGTAGTCAGAGATTCAAAGTCCAGTTGGGTTAGTTACATTCGCTTACTTACAAATACCCTTCGAAAAGGTATGAATCTATCTCCTTCCACCAGCTATGGGTTAAATAGTAGTTTTTGTATCTGGAGAAAATCCTTGTTTTTCTTAAAAATAGTTAATTCAATATTCACTAGCAAAAGAAAAGGAATCATGCTTACAATTCTAAATATGTTTCGGTTTTAAATAATCCTCAAACAGGTTGATAAGCCGTAAAAACAAAGCAATCAATTCAGTTACGCCATTTAGACGCCTTAAGATTATTATTGTTGCCTTTATATGTGTACAACTAATAATATTAGATGTAGAGATAAATCCGAATAATTTTTTCAACAAATCAAAATAATAATAATAATAATAATAATAATAAGAAGAAGAAGAAGAAGAAGAAGAAGTAAAATAATAATGAGCTCAAACTCTTTGCCAAAGACGAAAATGACTTGAAGGATCTCTTCAATACTGTAAAATTTTCAGTGACGACATAGGTATGGATGTCTGATTAGATAAATTTGCAGAAGTAACGTTCATGAAAGGGAGAATCACAGAAACACTCTCAATAGATTTAGATTTTGTTATAACGATTAAGGAACTGTAAAAAGAAGAAGCTAATAGGTACCTAGGAAATAGCGAAGGAAATGTAATACAGCATACCCAAGTGAAAGAGAAGGTAAGAAAAGAGTACTACAGGCCTGAGGGTTTGGTACGAAATACCGAGTTGAATTCAATAAACAGAATGTCAGCTGTGGTGAAATACAGTTTCAACATTCTTATCTGAACCATATTTGATATTAAGCAGATGGACACCAAAACAAGAAAAGCTTTCACCTCCTTCAGTATGGATTATCACAAAGCTGATGTTGATCGTCTGTATGTACCCAGACCCAAAGGAGGTAGAGGATTAGTTCTAGTAGAAACGTCTTACAAAACTAACACTATCAGCCTTCACAGATACCTGGAAACTACAGCTATTTATTTATTTATTTATTTATATGTGTCAAAGGACATGGGATAAGTAAGAGACTTTATTCAGCAATAAATGAAGCCATCAAGTTCAATATAGAGTTTCAAATAGGCGATGAAATGCAAATAAAGCATAATACACCGACTGCATCTGCAAAATACTTAGAAAAGGAAGCAAATGAAACTGCAACCAACCAGATACAGAAACGATGCCACGGAAACCGCTTCACGGTTAATACTCTGCCCGTAACAAAAAAGTAGATGTAGAAGAACCCCGTACCAATCAGTGGCTACGGAGTGCAGGGTTAAAAGCTGAAACTGAAGGCTTTATTCTTGCTGCATGGGACCAATGCTTGCTAGAAATTACCAATCACACAGACTGAAAAACCATGTTAGCCTAAAATGCTGATTCTGATAAGTATCTTGAAACTATTGTCCATCTTGTATCAAGTTACATGGTATTGGCACTCATTGAATATAAAACACGGCATGATAGAATGGGCCAATATCTGCATTGGAAAATCTGCAACTTTTACGGAAAGAAAATTGTAAGAATTTGGTATGAACACCACCCAGACACGATTACAGAGATACGACATGTAACAATTATATGGGACTTTATAATATACATAAACAGAACAATCAAAGCTAATCGACCAGACATTATGATTAGAGACCGCAAAGACAAAATGTGCTTTCTTATTGACATGGCAGTCCCTGCGAACTGTAGTGTATCTTTAAAGATCTTCAAAAAAAAAAAAAAAATAGCAAAATACAAGGACCTTGAAATCGAAATTTCAAAAATGTGCCACATAAGGAGATCAACAATACCATTTGTAGTTGGTGCTATTGGATTGATTGGAAGAAATTCCATTAGACTATTTGAAAGGATTTCTGAAAGCCCATGTCTTAAAGAAATACAGAAAATTGGTTCTCACGAGTACACTGCTCACACCATATGAAGGGCTATATCTATGTAAAGTATGTGTGATTTTTACTTTGTTTTAATTTTTTTTCGAAAATGCTCAGTGGAAAATATCATTATACAATTTCTGACCCTAGATTTCTGGTCGGTACCCAGAAAGAAATGAGTATACACGAGAAAGAAAAAGGAAATAAAACAACAACAACAACAACAACAACAACAACAATAATAATAATAATAATAATAATAATAATAATAATAATAATAAAAATAAAATTTATCAAATACAAGGATTTTCAAGTGAAAATCTAAATAATGTGTCACATGAGGACATCAAAAATTCCTATTGTAGTGGAAGCCCTGAAATTGATCGGAAAATGTTCCGATATACATATTGAAAGAATTCCTGGCAGCCTATGCCTTAAAGAAATACAAAAAAAATTGTACTCACAAGTAAAGTTTACACATGACAAAGATTGATGTGAAATGTGTGTCATCATGGATGTATTTTTTTTTTACAAAAATGAGCAGTGAAAAATGTCACGGAGCCATTTCTGACCTTCGGCCACTGGTTTGCACCCGGAAGGAAATATGCATACAACAAAAATCAAAGGAAATAATAATAATAATAATAATAATAATAATAATAATAATAATAATAATAATAATGGGACCATAGATATGAGATAGTTTTTATTACTTTAAGCGTTATTTTTACTGGATACCCATACTTGAGTAGAGGATCCGTTTGATTTCAAACAGTATATTTATTTTCGTCTATCGAGAAATCTTATTACAAAACTATGCATCCACCGGTAGGATTCGAACCCGCGTCCGCATTTGCAAGACAAACTATCGCTCGATCTGACGTGCTTTTAACCAAGCCCGAATACTGCCTTTGAGCGCAAACCTCCTCGCCCCAGACTCCAGATTTGCTCAGTTTTGCAAAACAAAGCAATTTCTTAAGAAGTAATGGATTTTTAAAATTTATTACAGACAGATTTTTCTCACATTATTGTAACATTTATTTTGAATAAATTAATAGTTTCCTGTATTATAAGTTGGCATCATATTTAAATGTTGAATTCTCAAATGAAGTATCTGTGTATTTGTTGATCACATTCCCCAGCAATCAACAAACAATGTCAACAATAAAACGTCATTTAAATTTCAAGTTTTAAACAACGAAATTAATAAAGGAAAAACAACACATGAAAGATTTCTTGAATTTCTCAACAAATAATGATTGAAAGGCCGACAACATAAACGCGAAGTCTCTTTGTTTATAATCCGTTAGCTTGGAAAAAGATCAGAAAGAAAATTACAAAGAAAAAAGAGACTTTGTCTACGATCTCAAATATATGAGGAGATGTCCAAAAATTACGGGAGAGATAGTCTTAATTTGGACGGAAGTGAAATATTGTGAACGCTATGGATATATATATATATATATATATATATATATATATATATATATGTATGTGTGTGTGTGTGTGTGTGTGTGTGTGCGAATATATAGAAAAATTGGAAAGAACCCGTTGGGTAAATAATCCGAAGTTCTTTAGTATTTTTGTTTTTATTTTTCTAAAACAGTGCTCAATACAGAAGTAGATTATAATTATTTTTAAAAATATGATTCGTTCGTTACATAAGAGTTCTCATGTTTCAAAAACAAGAGCCCAAAAATTCAATACAATTATTGAAATTAATTTGAATTAAAGTATCAAGCTCCTTTTCATCCTGAAGCGAAATTTTGGGAATCATATATAATAATAATATATATATATATATATATATATATATATATATATATATATATATATATATATATATATATATATATATATATGTATATATATATATATATATATATATATAGAGAGAGAGAGAGAGAGAAATATTTTATAAATTTTTAAAATATACATATATATATATATATATATATATATATATATATATGTATATCTTTGAAGCTATGTAAATGCATTTCAAACTAATAGATAATGTCGTTAGTTTATTCAATTTAAAGTTCACCTTTTGTGTATCTTTATCTTTTACGATTTAAAACTGTCATCGATGTTTGTAAAATTTTTCCCAGAGTCCACCTTATATACAGAGTGTATCAAAAATACTTTTACCACATTTGTGATCGGGTCCTCACACCAAAAAAAAAAAAACAGATTAAAAGTCCATAAAATCATATGTCCACAAATCCTTCGTTTTTGTGTTATTAAGTTTAAAGAAGGTTTGCAGTAGATGGCGCCGTGTTGCCATGTCGACTAGGCTGCATTTGCCATTCGTTTACATTTGTGACTAGTCTGTCTTCAACGTTTAACGTGTGTAGAAGGATATTCATATCGTGAGCAGGCGAATACTAATGGACTCGAAACTGCACGGCTGTATTCGATTTCGTTTCCAGATCATAGGCATCCGAATCATCCAACCTTTGCTGATGTTTATGGTGGCGTTGCTGAGACAGGATCTGTGGCACCTCAAACTATGGATAGAAAAAGACCGAGATCCGCTCGTATGTCTGACCACGAAGAACATACTCTACAGGCTGTCGGGGACCATCTAGGTATTAGCACGCGTCAAGTGGCCCTAGCATGTTGTACATCTCATAGTACCGAATGATGGGTACTTCAAGAGCAGCTCCTTGTATCATTTGCAACGTGTGCAGGGTTTTTCACCCTCTGATCACTCACCACAGGAGAACTTTTGCCATTGGTTTATTGCACAAATTGCCGATCCGTTGTTTGTCTCTGCAGTCTTGTTTCTTGGGCGAGGCAACATTTTGAAGGAGATGGAATAACAACTTTACACAAACATTTGCAAATATGAATCCCCACCGTACAGGCTAGACAGTAGCATTACTTTACGATTTATGTGTAGGCTGGAATTATAGGCGACAGTTAGCTCCATATATTCTCCCAGCACGTCTTACAGGAGCTGTCTACAGTTGCTTTATTTCGAACATACTTCTAAAACCGCTAGAGAATCTACTGCTGTTAATACGAAGACGCATGTGGTTCATGTTGATAGGACTCCTGTACATTTTAGTCACATTCTTCGCGATGCACTGGCTGACCTCTATCATTGAAGATAGATAGGTAGGGGAGGACATCGACCACCTTTGAACTTTTATTTGTGAGGTCACCTAAAACATTTGGTTTAGGCAGCAGACATTAATAATGCAGAGACGCTTCATCAGCGTGCCATGGGGCCTGCTAAACCGTTCGACATTGGGAGTATTGCAATGTGGGTCTGCAGGTCAATAATCTGACGGGTGTAGAAGCAAGCAGAGAATATTTTGAACATTTCTTATGAATTGCTGTGTTGAGATGATCTTTTGCACATATGTTTATAGGGGCATTTTACCTTCTTTTGGTGGCTGGAACCAGCCCCCAAAATGTGTAAAAATATTTTTGATACACCCTGTATGTAAAACTAATTACATCAATATAACAATTATTACCCAGAAGCTCCTTATAAGAACGATCGCGTCTCAGAGGAGTTTTTTTTTCTTTGTCATTCAATTACCCATCATTGGAAAATTTGTAAAGACAAAATTAAGTATGCAGCCGTTGAAACAGTTTCAATATGGAATGCAGATTTATGTGACGCCATAGCAAACATGAATGCCGCCACAAAATAATGAAAAAAATTAGATGTTAGAATTCCAAGGGTAAAAAAAATTGACTCTGAAAGTAATTGAGTAAAGAACACCTTTCTGGCTTTTAGGGCGGTACAGAGGAGTGCATTGAGATACGACGGAGATAACGATTGATTCGCTGACATGGAATCATCGATCATTAAGACGCCGTAATTCAGCGAAGTCATGGATTTCAACTGTTTTCTGAGATTCAAATTCTCTACTGCTCGCGAAATTTACACTGCATGGTGTGACATTTAACAGACAGAGAAGCTGTTCGGCGAAAGGAAACAGACACTTTGAGTAAAGATGTCATCTTCCATCACGAAACCGTCACCAGATATCCAACCGAACCTGAAAAAGGATTGGCTTATGCGATATGACGGGTATGTTTTGTAGCGTCATTCTGACTTGAATCCTTGAGATTATCGTCTGTTCGGATCCTTCGAACGATAATTAATTTAGAAAAGGTTCTATACGTCAATGTTGTCGCAATAGAAGATAGAATCCAGCAAAGATGCAGTGTTTTTAGAAGTGGTTATCAGCTAAAAGAAATGCATCAATCTCAACTCGACTACAAGGAAAAATGGCAGAGTAGTGCTACTCGCATAACTGCAAAATACGTATTTGAATCGTAATGAACATTTTGGGTAAATAAATCAAACATCAGGCCCCAGAATGGTCTTCACTCGTAATGAACAGTTATCAACTTAATGATATGTGTTGGCTTGAATCTTCCACTGGGATTCAAGCCCACCCGGCATCTTAAGTGGAAATCATATGTCGATAAGGAAGCTGGGAAATGTTCGCTTACTTGTAGCGCTCCAGAAAGTAGCTGATTCTTTCTGCTATGCTTTTACTTTACAAGAATCAGATCTGACCGAATTGGAATAAGGCTGTCATATCTGGGCTGGAGATGCTGAATCTTAACTTCACTAACCATGACATAGTTTAAAAGCATTTACCTTCCACCCTTTCCCCACAAACAAAACCTTGTTTAGCCTCGAGCTACACTATTTTCATTAGTTTTACCAGTTTCATTCCTCCACAGCCCGAAACCGCCATTCTTTGTACATAGCTTTGAGTCAGGAAGATGTTCCACAGGTTCTTCTCCAGAATTGTTACTTTGTAGAACATACACGCGGGAGTATACTTGACTGATAAAGTCGAACTTACACTCATCAAGTCTGGGGTCAACTTTTATCTATCCTACATATCATAATGCTATGTGCTTCTTAATTAAATATTCTTTTCTTGGATATCATTCAGCATTATTGCAATGATCGAACGTTAATGACCCATCGATAGACATGCACCAAGAATAAAATTGTTTCTTATATTTTTTGTAACTTTTATGTTCGTAAAACGGAATTCAACAACCGCAGTATATATATATATATATATATATATATATATATATATAAAGAAAAACAGTAAGATATATAATCCGGTGTTCTTTTTGATATTTTTTATTTTTATTTTTATTTTTACAAAGCAGTGCTCAATGTAAATTTACAGAGCATAAATATTCCAATATTCGCTTGAAGATGAAACGGAACTAATGCTTTTAATTTAATTATATAATTAAATTCGAAGTTTTTAGCTTCCATTTTTGAAACATGGTTATTACTGTGTAGCGAAAAATTATTTTAAATCAGTTAATTTATAATGTATATGAAGGAAGAGAAAGAGAGAGAAAAATAGCTTCATAATCAGCACTTACTTCCATCTTCACATACACACGAAATACCCATTCAGCAACCCTTTACCTTGTGTGGCTCTTGAGCTCTGTATTCCTTGAACATTTAGCAAAAAGCAGATAGACGAATAGATATTCTCATAATCTGTATTTAGTCCTTCCTCTTACGTCCACACAAAACCTCATTAAGCAACCCTCTACCTTGTGTGGCTCTTGGGCCTTGTATTGAACATTTCGTAAAAAGATGTTAGATAGGCAGATAGATTATGAAAATAAATTTCAGTATTGCATGGTGACTGTCATTTTCCCGTCTGAAACTATCTTCAGATCATAAAACACAAACCTAAGTGCTGTGCCATATTGCATGACACTGATGTATTATGAGAAGTGAGGAAAGGAAGAGCCCGTTCCTTCTCATTTTTCATCTTTATATACGTCGCCTTTGATTTGCTTATTTTATTGATTTATTTGCTTTTATTTGTTTATTTATTCAATTTATTGATTATAAATGTGTTAATTTAGTCGTATACTGTATATTTTCTTCGGTTGTACACTGCTATTTAATATTGTTTAGTACATTTAGCCAATGAGATATTATTTGGTCTGTGGTGTTGTAATATGACTGTAGGGAACGAAGTAAGAAATTGTTTCTATCTAAAGGACATCTGAAAATTAGTTTCTCGTCTAGACAAACACTGACGGTTTAGATTTTGTTGTAAACCTCTGTTGCTTCTTGTTATTTCACATGGAAAATTGTAAAGATTTCCACGAACTATCCAGAAAACACCACCACTCAAAATAATATATATATATATATATATATATATATATATATATATATATATATATATATATATAAATGTTAACGGTCGCGGAATATCAGACGAATATCGTAAATTTAAGATGTGGTTATATGGCGTCATACCACGCGATAGACCAAAGTATTACAACAGAACCAAATGTCTGCATGCAACGTAATGTGTTGTTAACCTTGCATAGCAACCTTCTATGTCAAAATAACAAAATATCGTCTGTGGATGACGGTGGATATCTTTATTTCATGTCGGTATAACCATTCTGCGGATGGCCCATGTGAGCCGAAAGCTTAGGACCAACTTAAAAAAACCCAAATATTGGACATTTTTTCTTTTTATTTTCACCTAAAATTAAAGTAAATATTCGAGCGGCTCCTGGTGAGCCATAATAGACATTCATGGTCTGTTATATCTAACTATATATGTTTAAATAATGATCTGCTGCCCCAATACACTAAATTCAAATATATATATATATATATATATATATATTATGTCATTCGTAGACACTACTGTTTCGGTGAGTCACAACTCCTCAGTGCAACTAGACAACCGAATGCCTCAAGCCCGGATAGAAACCCAACCGATTTGGTGTCAGTCAGAGCTTCTATTACTGACCCATCTTCACTCGACTAAACGAAAACAGCCAAATCTAGCGTATTATTTTTACAAACGTAAACAAACGCCAAGCAGCCAAAGTGCTCCATTGATTTTACTGAAGAGCTTCGCATTTACGCAGTTGACCGTTGTTTTTAGAATTAGCTTGTCGTTCAACAGTCCTCAATTGAAAATATATTTTCAAGATATATATATATATATATATATATATATATATATATATATATATGTGTGTGTGTGTTTATATATATATATATATATATATATATATATATATATATATATATATATGTATATATATATTTATATATATATATATATATATATATATATGTATATATATGTATATATATGTATATATATATATATATATATATATATATATATATATATATATATGTGTGTGTGTGTGTGTGTGTGTGTGTGTGTTTGTGCGTGTGCATAATTCAAAAATCTTTTTGTTTTCTTGCGCAGATTATTTTTATTTTGGGCAATTTTCTTTTTGCTTTTGGAATTGTTTCCTTTTCATTGTTTCCTTTTCTGTTTCATTTCTTTGACTCCGCCTCTTTTTCATTTTCTCATTTGTTTTGGTTTTCTTCATCTTCTCTCTCCAGTAATTTTCATAAAACATCATATTTAATTCAATGGATTCTAGTGGAAACTGAATAAAGTACAAAATATAAACACACCCACATACACCCCCATATATATATATATATATATATATATATATATATATATATATATATATATATATATATATATATATATATGTGAAGAAATATAGTCTTAAAGTGTTCTATATTTATGGGATAAAGTGCTCAATATCAGAGATAGAGCGTCTGTAAATATAAAAGTCAACAAGTATAAAAGTAAATATAAAAGTCAACACTTAGAGGCGACAGTCTGTTTCATGCTAGATGCAATTGTCAGGCCTATATATATGTATGTACATATGTATATATATATATATATATATATATATATATATATATATATATACATTTATTGATTCATGTTTCATTAAATAATATAGACAAATTTTGTCTATTTATTTTAAGTAAGTTCCTTTCATATTATCTGATAAGCTTAGTAACATTATCGTTGAAAGACGAAAGAAAATCACCATATTGATACATGTTTAAATCCAATCTAAGCTTTCGGCTTACATAAGCCATTATCAAAGATGACAATTACATTTCAATATATGAAACAATACACGGACGAAACAATAATGATAGTCTGTTTTTTTTGCATGAAAAATTTCAAAGCAACGACAAACTCGTGTGTACGAGACCCGGAAGCGAAAATTACGTCGCAGGTCGTGACGTCACACATGACCACGCGAGAGTAAAAAACGAGAAGTATTAAGTATGGGAAGCTGTTGGTATAAACCAATGTCTTCTGTTACCAATTATAGGCATTTAAGAATATTTGTGGAGATTTTGTCGTTTATTTTGTTCAGGTTAGGTTTTAATTGTTTTATGTATATAGCTTCAAGAATTTTTAGTTTTTGTTTATTGCTTTCATGTTTAAGTATAGTTGTGTTTTCAAAGATAATTTTCCAGAATTGTGTATGCGGCCAGGCATGTTGTTTTAAATGTCTAAAAATGTTAGCGTTTTCATTCAAATGTAGAGTCAAACGTCGTGAAAGCATAAATATACACAATATATTATATGTCTATATATATATATATATATGTGAATGTGTGTGTGTGTGTGTTTGTGTGCGCGTGTGTTTGTTTTGACGTTAGTGTTTCAGATGTGACCGTTAATTTATTTCAATTATATTTTTATGTTTTAATCCAGTGAATAAAAAAACGTTTGATTTCATTTTCGTCATCATGACTGCCGCCCAACTTTGCGAGTTATGCGGGTGGGGGTACTGTGTACGATGATAAACTACATCCGGCAGGAAGACTGCTGATCTGGAGGTAGAAGGTTTTGAGCAACGTAGAACCACTTCTAAATTGCTGTTTAAGCCTTCTCCACCCTGACCCGAAGTGGCAGCACCTGTTAGGGGCCTAGCTAACGGCAAATAATGAAGCCCCCAAACAAAAACAAAACACTATAAAAGTACAAAAATATTTTTAAAAGTACCAGAAATACATTTTTCTAAAAGAAATGAATAATTCTTCCAAGAAAATAAAATTCCATCATTAAATGACCCATGAGGTGTTGATATGTTACTAAAAAACAACCAACTAACAACAGTATGGCGGGTGGGCCGCCCCAGATTATATTCAGATAATAATTGGGTTCGATTTTTTAGTTCTTTATTTCGCTGTTTTGCTCCAGTATTCATTAACGCAATCATATATTCTCCCGTTTCATTTTTTTTTTTCGATTATACACCACGAACATCTTTCTCATTCAACTCTATTGTTTGACTACTGTCAGTCCTCCTTGGGGATCCGATTGCTCTAGAACCAATAAAACATGATTTTGATGTATCCTCCATGAAAGACAATGAAGTTTCTACCTATTCTTGTCTTCCTGGAGCAACTTATTTAAATATAATATGCATTTGTGTGTAAAAGTCAGTGTTTTTTTTTTTACTTGTAACACATGGAATATGCCTCGTTAGTTCTTTGTTCATATCTTAGTATGTAGTTGAAATGTATTTTTTTAGGCATAGATGATTTCAAAATATATGCACATGAAATGAATTTAAATATTACTCATCTCAACTAATTCGTGTCTATTGCAATCTTCAGCAATGACCAAATAAGTTTCTTTGTAAAGTTTTTGAATTTGGTGACACGGGAATTGTGAGTTCAATCCACGAGTCGTTAGTTCAAATTTAGGCTCAGTGTATACTTTGAACAATAACTAAGAACTAGGGCATATATCCTGAGTTAGGGACAGTGGAGAGAGGACAAACTAAATGGAGGGTTCAGTTCAAATGTCTCTAAAGGTTACGCGGATCAAGTGTCAAAAAGATGCCCCAAACGTAGAATAGCCAAAACGTTATTGTAAGAACAACAAAATTAAGGACATTTGCCTGCGTGTGGATAATGTGAACTACAAGAAGACATTGATAACTCGTATTCCACAGATATATATCGTTTTGAAGAGGTATCTTGTGGTCTGGCTCAAGGCCAAGCATATAGGATCATTAATGTGGATCGTCTTCTATGCAATATTAATTTTTGTGAAATTATCTCATTAATCTTTGCCCAAAATATTTACTTAGCTTTGTTTAGTCTAGTACAAAGCAATTAAGTGTAGAACACCAATGGAAAATCAGCCTGAATTGAATCGTAAACTATACTGATGATCATTGATTACGATATAATGTAGAGGTATTTACTGGGATTACATTGTCCATCAATATATTTTAGTCCTGAGGATCAGACTCACTACAGTAGTAATGGTGTAACTTGCTTATTAATTCACCTCATGTTAACTTGGCAAATGATGAAAAGCACGCGAGCAAATGATGAAAAGGACGCGTGAAAATGATGAAAGCCCACGTGCACAAGATGAAAAGCACGCATGCAAATGATGAAAAGCACGCGTGCAAATAATGAAAAGCACACGTGAAAAAGATGAAAAGAACGCGTGCAAATGATGAAAAGCACGCGTGCAAATGATGAAAGCCCACGTGCACAAGATGAGAAGAACGCGTGCAAATGATGAAAAGCACGCGTGCAAATGATGAAAAGCACACGTGCAAAAGATGAAAAGCACGCGTACAAATGATGAAAAGCACACGTGCAAATGATGAAAAGCACGCGTGCAAATGATGAAAAGCACGCGTGCAAATGATGAAAAACACGCGTGCAAATGATGAAAAGCACGCGTGCAAATAATGAAAGCCCACGTGCACGTGCACAAGATGAAAAGCACGCGTACAAATGATGAAAAGCACGCGTGAAAATGATAAAAAGCACGCGTGCAAATGAAAAAGCACGCGTGCAAAAGATAAAAAGCCCGCGTGCATATGATGAAAAAGCACACGTGCAAATGATGAAAGGCACTCGTACAAATGATGAAAAGCCCGCGTGCAAATGATGAAAAGCACACGTGCGAAAGATGAAAAGAACGCGTGCAAATGATGAAAAGCACGCGTGCAAATGATGAAAGCCCACGTGCACAAGATGAGAAGAACGCGTGCAAATGATGAAAAGCACGCGTGCAAAAGATAAAAAGCACACGTGCAAATGAATGCGGAACTATCGTTTCATAAAATATCTATCACTTGTCATTGAATAACAGGAGTGGATTTGTACGATTTTCTATGTTTAATGTTTTCCTTTCTAACAATTGTTGACCCACAGCAACGTCCTGAAAGGAAGGAATATTTTGCTAATATATTTTTGATCTATACTTGATGAATGGTATTTGCAAAGGTTTGTCTGGTCAGATGGAATCGATAAAGATGGTAAATGACTGTTGGAACGAATCCTTATTGAATTTGAAATCAATGACCAAAGCCGATTACGGTTCAATAAAGTTAATGACATTTTGAATAGAGAGAGCTTTGTCAACCTGAGAAATAGCAAACGCACAAAATGTCCCAAATAAAAACCGCTCATCCAATTCCTGTGATTTTTTAAAACACGTCTCTCTTTTTTAAACTATTATTTCTCTCTTTTTAAATACGCTTTTCTTTTTTTAGCAAAAGCATTTATGACTGGTTCCAGGTTAATTTTTTTCCATGTCTCTCTTTTTTACCAAGAACCAAACTTTTTGATTCCCCATCTCTTCTTTTATAACTTTCTGTTTTTCTGATTCAAATTTTTAGATCAATGCCAATACTTTCGATTTTATAAATTAAAGTGTCCAATTGCAAATCGAACTTTCCAAATAAATTCGACTCTTTATAACATTCCTACGTGAACTCACACTAAATGTGAAAATCAGTATTTAAAAGCCTTCTATATTGCCGTTATAATTTAACAAAAATGGTAAGATGTCAAAATTTTTACTCAAGAATTAAAAAATAATATCTCAGTTAAAATATGAATTTAAATATGTTATTGTTTTTACGAAAAACAAAACAAAACAAAAACAAAACAAACAATAAAATATTACCCCCCTTTCGAACGGGTCATTTGGGAGATTGATTGACAGTCTATGTCAAACGGTTATAGGGTCAAATACTTCCTTCATGTGAGTGTGATGGCCGTTTGGGTGAGCAAGGTATATTTTATGAACGATATGTTTTCGATTGTATTAGCTCCTGACACAGGAAATTATGATCGCGGTGTGCCATTTCTTACAAATATCTCTCCGCTTTGGTGTTTGTGTAGGTAACGTCCTTCCTGGAGGATAATGTCCATGCTACTCATATCCTATACCATATTTCATACAATGTATGTCTATATTTCTGACATGAGGTATTATGCCCTCATCTTTGTCGCCATATTTATAACAACGTTTAGGCCGTTCTACACTCTGGCCTTCTTCAGGTGGTTGGAATGTCGAACTGAAGCCTTTATTTCGCTCACAGGGGTAGACTATCCTTTATCCACTATGCCATGTGTCCTCAAGGATAGTGGATAAAGGCGTTAGTTAGATCCAGTGATAGGATCCAAAGACTATGAGTTCAATACCCGGTTAAGGTAGTGGAGAACTTTCAGAGGGAAATTAACAAGAGATAACTGATAATTGACATCCATTAAACATGGTACGTGGAACTAGAACAGTCTACCCCAGTGAGCAAAATAAAGGGTTCAGTTCGACATTCCAACCACCTGAAGCGTAGAACGGCCGAAACGTTGTAATAAATATGGCGACAAAGATGAGGACAATAGTCCGAATAATGTAAATAATGTTCATACAACGTCGTTAACTAATACGATCGCAATATTTGTCCTCTATTAAATATGGATGGAACATGAGTGGACGGTTCTTGAAACGTTCACGTAGCGTAGCTATATCTTACTTTACTGGACCCAGAGGCGTCACACAGGACGGTATTTGGCACCTCAAAATTTCAAACAATATAGGAAATCTGAAGACATTATGCGGCAAAATATTTATCCGAAATATATATAATCAAGACAAATTCTTTTAAAAAATGACACTGACATGTTAAAAGTGATCGGATAGGTATCGGGTAGAATTCCATTCAGCCTAGCGAGATCAAGTAACTCGGTGTGCAAAAGTGGTTGGAAGACTTTTGGAGAGATCTTGAGCCAGTGTTCACAGCTCCGTGTTACTAGTAGGTTCTCGACCTTACGTGCAAATAGATCTCTCTACGACATCCCATAATTTTTATAATGTTACACAAATTATGATCTACTTTGGCTCGTATGCTGGTATAATCCATCGTTCTTGGTAAAGGTGGAGACCAAGAATTGGGGTAAATGGTATCGTATTAGGGCAATGTAGCAGATCCCGCTGGTCAATGAGGGTTCCAAACACACCAGGGAGCCCAACTCATGCAACGTAAACACGGATTTCACTATTCCGGAATCACCACCAATAGCCTGTAAGTTACCTTATTGGCCATCGTAGTCCATAGCATTGTCACACCTGTAGGTTGACATCAAACCAAAGCAACTAGAACATTGAGTTATCCAAAGCCCAATTAGCAGGTCAAGTTAAGGTGCTGTGTCAGGTGCCGTGGTTTTAATAAATATATCCTGGTTATATTTTAATACTATTGTTTATCTAATACAAGACCCAAAAGTCCCTCACACTTACTGTAAGGACATAAAGGTAGGAGATAAGAAGTCTATATTACAAGTATATGGAAGGAAGATAACGGTTGACTCTAGACTCGAAGAGGTAAAGATTGTAGGGATCGGGTTATCAGCCCCTTCAGATTCCGTTCCACAAATTAACAGTCTTGGAGAAGATGTTCTTTGTGTGAAACGCCTTCCACTGATGGAATACGGGACGGACGATAATGAGTCAACCCTGTGTACGTGGCATGGCAGATCATAACTGCGTAGATTTGAACTGGGGAATGTAAGGAGTAAAGATACTTATAAAATAGAGAGAGGCTAACAATGTTTCCACTGTTTGAAAGGGTTCCTAGAGTGGAAAGTAGTTAATCACCCACAAGTCCATGTAATTTTCTGAAAGCTAACGAACGCTTAACCAACCTATTAGATATGTGCTTGGTACGTCCTGCATTGAATATGAATGTGATTTGAGCCAGTGTTGCTTGTCTGTTACCAGAAACAATTCTAGCTATACTTTTCTCTGATCATGGTCATTCAAGATCCGTGATAAGAGACTATATTGTATGTGGTGGGGACCATAATACGCTTCCATCGGATAGTTAAGGAACAATTGTGAATGCACAGATCCAGGCATGGCAAATGTTCCCACAATTTTCAACCGTGTCCTGTTGGAATTCTGATAATATTTTGCCTTGAGCAGCCGAGACACTGATTTATCAGATCTAAAAACACAACTGGCATTTCTCTGTGCATTTACGTGACGTTAAGGTACCGTGGTGCCAAGGTAGCATTACTCTTAACATTGTGCATTACCATAAAATTTGCCACTTCAGTGTATGTTTTAACAAAATACTTTATCTTATAAATTTTGAAAGCAATACAAGAACGATGTTATTTAAAGTTAACATTGTGACACACAATCAATCATCTGTTTGACTTTATTGAAGTGTTTTCTTGAAACTCGAGAACCAATGTCCATTACGACCCACTCCAGTCGACCAAGCATTAGAATATTCATCTGCCACTTATCAATGTTATTGTTTATTGATCAGAAGATAAGTCGTGAATGAATTGGTTGAACTGTTGGCTATCGATTCGTTTCATTCCTTCCCTCGGTAAAGATTTCTTAATAAATGAGAGATGTGTTACTGAGAAATAAATATTCATGAACGGTGGATAGTGTGGGTTTAAATGCTACTGTATTGAGTTCAATCTTCTTTGAGCGCCCGATTAAGCCATGTCGGTATGGCATTTTGCCATCAAGCAAAGATTAAAAGGTTTTGTTAGTCATTTCGCTAATGATTTCAATGAAGCATTCATATATTTTTGTGTTAGACGAAGCTAAACATGACTACTTTACTCTGGAATTTTATAATATTACAAATTTAGTTCAACCAATTATAACAGGATCCAGAAAAATGATGAGTCCTTGTGCCACATTGGTGCGCGGTATTTATTTTCTAGCCGTAATGGGACGGTGAGCAATCTAAAGGCTTAAAATATACGGCCATGTGCCATACATAATTCAGTTTCGTAAATATGATCATATGGGTGAATGACTTCTACCGCTTTTCAAAAACAGCGCGTGTTTTGATTGAATTTATCATTAGTCGATGTAGTGCCAAACGAATTAGTATTAATTTCTATTGAAAACATTTGAACGTTCCAAAACCTAAAAATAACTTTGTGTAAGATTTCGGTTAAGATTGACAATGTTGCAATGAGTGAAGAAAAGTATAAGTTTAATTTTCAATGGGTATGTAAGTCAAGGACACTTAGTTTTCAGAATGTTTTGAAGACTTACATATAAAAATACGATAAAAAATATGTAAGCTACAAAATTCAAGCATACTATTGTTACATTCATGAGAGGAGTGACTTTCTCTTATACTTAGATTCTGATGTTCGCCTTTTCTGAGAGAGAGAGAGAGAGAGAGAGAGAGAGAGATTTTGTGTGTGTGTATGTGTGTGTGTGCGGCAGGGGTTAGGGTTAGGGTTAGTGTGTGTGTGCGGCCTTCAAAATAAAGTTTAGGGATGAGAGTGTCGCTGTGAATGGAAATATGCTTGCATTCGCTTTTCAAATCTTGGATGCCGCATCACTTTCTGACAAATTCACTTCAACCGTTTGGACATTTATAGCAATAATGCCGGTCATTCCTACACAGTCATAGCTTTGTTGAAAATAAAATCCCAAACATTGATAGACTGGGTTATTTCCTAAGTTAAGCGAAAAGTTACAATTTGCCATAATATATCAGTGACTTGTAAAATCTATGCGTTCATAGCATAAAACCTAATTACATAAAAGTCATATTATGTTTTCTAGGCGACGAAACTGAACATTCGACATCGAGACATGAAGATATGGAAGAATTTCGTTTGATTTTTTTGTAGGCGTTTTCTAGGAACAGCTATTAATTTTTACTATGTGAAAATGGTAAGTGATTCTTCGTTTACGTTGTTTTAGGTCATAAAACCAGATTTTAATGTAAGCCGAGTGATGCGACGTAAAAGAAACTTTTGAAAAGCGGAAATATATTGAACTCTTCTTCAGATATTGTATAAAAATATAAATTAAATCTTGAAAAATATAAATATCTTTTGATTTCTTGTTTCTTTTCTTGTGATTTTGTGACTTGTTTTGAAAATCCTCTTCGTCTTTCTCTTAATATCTTTCCTTTCTTTCTACAATCGTTGCCCTTCTTTGTTTTAGTCACTCACAGACAATCCCAGAAATCAAAAATTCATATGCTTTACTTAATGGTTACAACGCCTCAAAGTATTAATGATGGAAATTTCGTTAAAAATTCTTCTATTAAAGGAAGAATATTTCAACTTAACACTGAACTATACTGATGTTGCTAAGATTTTGCATTCGTCTTAAATTTTCTTCCAGGGTATTGAAACAATTGTTATATTTTATTACTAGATTTTGTTCATAATCTATTATTGTACGCAATTTATAATTCTTAAGTTATCATAGGTATATATCCATAGGAAAAAATGATCTTGAATATTCGGTATCAGTCATACCTTGATAGTCATGAAAAATATAAATCTGGCATAAGAGTGTGGATACTATATCTTTTCCCTCTTCAGATAATTCTTTCGATTACTTGCCGCCTTTTTTATACTGGTATTCACCAAGCTTAATATCATTTGGTCAAGGATTACAAAATTAGAGCGTTCAGTAAAACACATAATGGTTTCTTATTCATTATTTAAAGACAAGTTCCCACCTGCTTAGCGTTTATATCAGTCAGAATCGTGAAAACAACCGAAAGGCAGACGTTGAGAATCGAATCGATGATAGCATCAAAAACTTGCACGTAGTTAAATCAGTAAGACTGAAACCAAATCTTGAAATAAGTATCTATTTTGCACAACAAATATTTACTATCAAGCGAAAAAAATCTTCTTTTCAAAGCACTTAATATAGCGGTCAATATAATCGCATCATTTCAACATTTCAGATAAAAACTCACCTCATAATGAAATATTAGGTTCCTCACACAAGAATCCATCCATATATGTATGGGATAACGATATATAATTTTAGATATAAGAAGAACAGTTTTGAAAGAAAAGATGTAAGACAAATTTTTAAAAAAAGTTTTTGCGACGCGTTTCATGTGTTCGAACTTCATCGGAATGTGTTTCTTGACGTTGTTATTACTTGACAGATCTTCTTTTACTACAATGTGCCATATTTAATAACAAAGTGACTGTCGCCTCTAAGTGTTGACTTCTATGTTCACTTTTATATTTACACACGCTCTATCTCTGATATTGAGCAATTTATCCCATAAATATAGCACACTTTATGACTATATTTCTTCATATATATATATATGCACATTTGATTAAAAACGACTGACAAGGTGCTTTTATTTAGTTTTTTTTATAATTTCTCGTGCGATCTAATAATGTTTTTCTTTTCAGATGATAAATTATATAAAAACTGTCCGAATGTTCTTTTTATATGAGCGCTTTCGGCTATACATTTAGCCATTTTCAAGGATTATATTTCAACTGTTAGAATTAGAAATAGTTTGTTATATGTATGTTTTATGAAATGTTTCATTTTTTTGTTTCAAAACACGGACAAGATATTCGGACAGTTTTTATATAATTTATCATCTGAAAAGAAAAACATTATTAGATCGCACGATAAATTATATAAAAAACTAAATAAAAGCACCTTGTCAGTCGTTTTTAATGAAATGTGCATGAAAGAAGGATTGCTGCCTAAATACACAAATATATAAATATATATATATATATATATATATATATATATATATATATATATATATATATATATATATATATATATAAACAGAATGAACAGTAAGATATAAAATCCGGTGTTCTTATAGATATTTTTATTTTTACACAATAGTGTTCAATGTAAATTTACAGAGCATTAATATTTTATATTAATTGATTTAAAATATGGTTTTATCGCTACACAGTGATAACCAAGTTTTGAAAATGAATCTTTGCCGTGCTTTTAAAACCGTAGATATAAAAAATAAGTTACTTCAAAATTCGCTTGACGAGGAAATGGAACTAATGTCTTTAATTTGGTAACAAAATTGAATTCAAAGGCTTTGGTTTCCATTTTCGAAACATGGTTATCACTGTGTAGCGATAAAACCATATTTTAAATCAATTAATATAATATATATATATATATATATATATATATATATATATATATATGTATATATATATATATATATATATATATATATATATATATATAGACAGAGAGAGAGAGGGAGAGAGAGAGAGAGAAAGCGAAATGATAGAGCAATACGGCAGTAAGGAAAAAGTGGCCTATTTAGTATAATAGCATCTTGGTCCTTTCAAAATATTTACTTTGGGATATCAGACACACATATCATAGTGTCATTTCGAAAATCGTCTGCAAGTTCTTTTTTGTTTATCAAGCAGCTTTCATCGTCTCATCCGTAACTACCTCCTTTGCAATTGCAATTTTATCTTTTGGGAAAGCCAGAAAGTCGCCCCCAGCTGAAGTGAGATTGTAGGAGGTGAACAGGTTAATGGGGATATTTTACCAAAAACTCTTTACTAGTTGCGAAAAATGGATAACCGAAATATTTCAAATGTCTGAATATTTCAATGGAACCTCCAGATGGAATTGTCGTTAATCTCAGTCTGACCACCATTGTCAGGTGTTTTTTTTATGAAATCTCCAAATTGCTTTCATCAATCTGACAATCGATAACAATACCGAAACTCTTCTTTTTATCCAATCTTTTTCCGCGAACGAAGGCCCAAGTTTCAAGCAAAGGTTGGTGCATAATGAATGTGAAGACGACTGTCAAATAGTACAAAAGCTCACTCACTGGACTGTCAGTGCCGACTGCGTAACCACACAAGAGAGTTTCTGTCCACGAAGACGTAGGAATGTCGCTACGGATTAGCTACGTAAAGTTCTTAAGATTTTCATAATAGCCGCGCACTTTCTAAGGCCGGATACTCAAACCTAATGTGTTTATGTATGTATAACTATGTGTACTTGTACCAATAGTTTTTCTTTGCTTTTATGATTTACCCCGTCATTTCCATTATGGATACAGAAGACATGTTTATCTGAGCGTTTGCTATTAATTTAATTTCTTAAAGATAAAACTGATCAAATGAGCAGTCTGCATTGAGAATAAAACCTTATTTGAATTGGTCTTCCTCTTCACCGTCTTCTCTCTTTAGTCTTTGCTTGTTGTTAGCAATGGAGGTCGACCAATTTTGAAAAGAGAAACGGAATGAAGAAGTAAAGAGACGTCTGCTGATTTTTCCTGGTAGGCTCCACCATTCCATTTTGCTGTCTCTTTGTTTAGCTTTTATATCAGAATCATTCAGACCATAGAAACGTGACTTTCGCTTCAACTGGTCTGCCAAATCTAAAGTCGCGATCAAATCTCTCATATGAATAAAGGTAGCCACCGACATGCTGATCAAAACAGTGCTTGACTTTCCTTTGCTCCGTAGCTGTGAGCGGGTCAGAGAGGAGGTCAGAATTCGCTTTGTAACAATAGCCTCGTAATTCTGAACACAATGAATTATTTGTGTATGGTTTTAATTTCGTCTCGTTAATTTTATGATGTGACGAAAGGACTCGTAAAAATCGACATACACGCTCAAATCACGAAACTTTTAAATTTGATTTTATAACATCAACTTAAATAATTTAATCTAATCAGTTTGAAGTTATGAAGAGAGAAAACTACAGTTCACAATACAGAATTTTGTGGATGACATTTTTATAATGAGCATGGCCGAGCGTTTTAAAGTATGCAGGAACCGATGGTGATTTCTTTAACAGAGTAGACGTAGGTTCGAACTCCGCAGAAGGGCACATTTTTTTATGTTTTCTCTAGTGCAGAGGAAGAACTGGATATTTCCTCAAATATGGCTAGTCACTAAAAATAAACATATCGGATTAAAAATATGTCCATTAATTCTTTGGAAAACATCTATCTATCTATCTATCTATCTATCTATCTATCTATCTATCTATGTCTATGTCTCTCTCTGTCTCTCTCTCTGTCTGTCTGTCTCTCTCTGTCTCTCTCTCTCTCTCTCTCTCTCTATATATATATATATATATATAGCATAATGAGAAGCCACGTATACTTTCTTGATATGTATATAATATGGATAAAACAACTGAAAATTTGCAAATTAAAAGAAAAAAAATTGCTTGTTTTTTTGTGAAAGTATTTATTTATATGTTTTTATATATTTGATATTTCAGACCGCCTCGGTCCTTCCTCAGAAATTAATTGAATAACTGTGTTCGGAAGTTTGTTTACAAGTAGCGTCCGACGCTAGACGCGGACGTCACGTGATGTGGGATGCAACTGTGTTTGAATATTTCTAACGTAAATTTAACGATAGTATTTTAGATGTTGTTTAAAAAGGTTTTTTTTAACTATATCTAAAGAAATTTTTTAACTATTGAAATATTTATACAGATTTAAAATACCCAAGTCTTTGTTTAACCCTAGTTTTTATATATATATATATATATATATATATATATATATATATATATATATATATATATATAAATATAGACAGTTGCATTTCTTTTATACATGGGCTGTGACGGAAAAAGTTTTATTCAGTTTTTTCTAATGTTGTTAAATTTTAACTTTTATGCCGACTAAGAGAGTGTATTAACTGTTTGTAGTGATTATTGTCCCACGGGCTTTCAAATTATTTATTCATTTCCAAGGGGTTCATTGTTATTATGTTTTCCTGTGTTTGTGTTCTAAGTTGTATTGTGTAGGTGTAGTAGAGAGTGACTTTAAAAGACCAACAACTCTTTCTTTGCATTCACGAATAGGCGAAGGGGTTGGTCCTTGGTTTAAACTGCATTTTATAAAGTGCTTCCATTATTTAAGTTTTTTTTAATAAATAGATGTTCTTTGAATAACACCGAAACTTGGTTAAACTGTTTTATATAAAGGCGCGTACTGAAACCTCAACCCGTACTTGATAATTTTTACGTGAATGAAACTCAGAGTTGTACGAAACGGTGAGGAACAAAATGTATAGTATATTATTAGTATAAATTTTAACACTGTTACTTTACATCGAGTAAACACACACACACACACACACACACACACACACACACAAATACACACACACACATATAAGGTTCTATCGCTACACAGAAATTACCATGTTTCAAAACAGAAAATAAAATTTTAAATTTAATTATAAAGTTAAATTTAAAATCCATAGCTCCGTTCCACTCAAGAAAAATTCAGGTGTAAAAGCACGAAAATAAAAATATTTTATATTTAAAACCTTTTTCTCGCAGTTTTCTTTGTTGTGGGCTGATTCAAATCCACAGCCCATTTACCACGTGACTCTTACTGAGTAAGTATTAGTACGAGTGGAAATAAAGTTAAATTGAAATTTAAAATCTCGTTGGGGTGTGGATAAGTATAAAATAGTCTTTAGTTATTTTTATTTAAAAATTACTATAATGTTATATATTAGAAAGTTACTTAATGTTGCATATGTGAATTTGTATGGGCGAGTTTTGAGAAAAACTAACAATAAATGAAATAGAAGAACAAAATAGACAACTGGCCACTTCTTTAGAGGAGCCGAACTAGGAAATTGATACATAATGATGAATGAGATGAGATGCGGTTATACGAACTTGAGTCACTGTTGGTGCGTTTAGATTTCGAATCGTAGAATGAGGATTTTTGGAAAATTTCCAAAATTTCCGATTTTCCAAAAATCGCTTGAGAATGGGACATAGCTATGGATTTTAGATTTAATTTTATAATTAATTAAAAAATTTTAGTTTCTGTTTTGAAACATGGTAATTCCTCTGTAGCGATGGAACCATATTTTTAAAATCGAAAATAATAATAATATTATGCTGTACTGTTTTGTATCAACCACTGTTTTTTTAAAACTAAAAATAATTTCTAAGAAGACCGGATTCTAAATCTTACTATCTTCTTATTATTTTAATATATATATATATATATATATATATATATATATGGGGGGGGTTATGGATTTATATATGCAGAATGATTTATGCATACATACACATAAAGCAAAGTAACACAACAAATTTTTAAAAAAATTCTTTGAAAATCAGTAAATGATGCAAAGGGTCAAATAATGTTTTTCGCTGTTGAAAACAATTTCCATTCTGAAAATGGGAAAGTGTTCGTTCCATGAATAAATATCTTTTATGTTGAACGTAAAACAAAACCTAAAATCACTCTGTGATTTCTAAGCATTAAATGTGTTTTTCTAACCTTGTTGCCATCACTGAATCACTTCGCTTGCCTTTTACAAGCAAAACCAGGCAAAATAGACAAGTGAAGCAGAAAGGCAAAGAGTTTAATGTCTTCTATATATTGATATTTATTCATTCTACGGTTCAAAATCTAAACGCACCAACAGTGACTCAAGTTCGTATAACCGCATCTCATCTCATTCATCATTATGTATCAATTTCCTAGTTCGGCTCATCTAAAGAAGTGGCCAGTTGTCTATTTTGTTCTTGTATTTCATTTATTGTTAGTTTTTCTCAAAACTCGCCGATACAAATTCACATATGCAACATTAAGTAACTTTCTAATATATAACATTATAGTAATTTTTAATTAAAAATAACTAAAGTCTATTTTATACTTATCCACACCCCAACGAGATTTTAAATTTCAATTTAACTTTATTTCCACTCGTACTAATACTTACTCAGTAAGAGTCACGTGGTAAATGGGCTGTGGATTTGAATCAGCCCACAACAAAGAAAACTGCGAGAAAAAGGTTTTAAATATAAAATATGTTTATTTTCGTGTTTTTACAGCTGAATTTTTCTTGTTTGTAGCTGTTTGTTAATATGAAAAGAAATATGATTTCTCCACGTGTTTGTGTGAGTAAAAAGAGGCAAGGCAGAAAGTGATGAGGAAAGTGTAAGTGTTACGTAGCTTGGTGAAAAATACGGGTGAATGAAAGGCAATTTGAGTTGTGCCTTCGTGAACTGTTGTCGTATGTTGCCGTCCCTTCTCCTTATTGGAATGTCTGGTTTAAAAACTTTGCTTATATACTATCAAAGTTATCACGAAGCATATTCTTTTTTAATGTCGGTGGGAAATCGATACATTGGTTGAAAAATGTTAAACATTTATTGAATGAGAAACTGGACTTAAAATTATTGTATTCATGGAGAGCTGCTCGGATTGTGGAATCGGAGAGCCTAGTTCGAATTCTAGTCAAGTCCGTTTCATTTACTTACATGCTAATACTCTTGCAAACAGTATGAATCCTCTTCTCCCCCAGTTATAGGTAAATAGCAAGACAGACCGGGTTCTATAGCCTTGGATGGCAACTGGTCTACCGCAGAAGGTAATGGCAACCTGCTACGAGAAAAAAACTGCCTCGTCAATCAAGTATCGAAAGATACATAATTGTCTAAGCGTGTATCATGCATGACTGATTCTCCTAATTATATAATTGAAAAAGTATTGCGCTATAGCAATTTTACTTTGTGTCGATTTTGCTGAATTATTGTGAAAAACAGAAATTAGATCTTTATTGAATTATCTTTCAAGATTACAATTGGGTGGCAGACAATGAAAATCAAACACGTTTCAGTGGCATTTATTAAAAAATTTCGCAGAATTATCAAGTTGAAAAAAACGAGGTCATTGATATGCAGTTGACAGTGTGAAAGAAGATTTCGGTTCTGATTCAATTAATTATTCGTCATTCGGGGGTGAATCTTTCGTTATCTCGCAACTGGTGAGTTAATAAATATTTCAAGAAATATTTTAAGGTAAAAGTGTTACAGAATATCATTTTGGCAAAAAAAACTAATCGATAACGATTTCATGATAGTTTCCTGTTTCGAACTTTCAACTTGAAAATTTAGGTACAACCTATTTTGATCACTTCTAGAACATTCGAAGCTTTGTAAATTTCCTTATATAATTTACTGTTTACATAATGAAAACGAAAACAACTTTAAGGACATTTCAAAGATTTCACTAATATTATAGAAAATATGATGCTGTGATTTTGGTATCGATCTAATAAATGTTGGTAATTAAGAAAAATAAGTTTTTAAATTGAAAAGGAGCCCGATAGAATTGCTCGGTATAAAAGAAATCAATGACAAAAGATTCCAAAACAGAATTTATCTATTAAATGTAAATTCGTAAAGATTAAAAATCCTAAATGGTTAACTTGTCTGTATTCATTTCTTTTTCCAGGATTTGATGTTTATTTTAGAATTGCGCCATTATTACGCAGCCGGTTGTGTAATCTTCTATGATCAATAGAAATGTGAAGCAAAATGTATTGCTTAAAATATTATCAAAATATTGACTGAAGTTTTGAAACGATACTTTGTCATTATTGCAGAAGGCATTTTCAACATGAACAAAATGATTAATAATAAAAAGGAAATAGAAAAAATAGTGATCAACGGAAGAAAATTAGTAGAAAGGAAAGGAAAGATAAAGACGTTAAAGAGAAAGGAAAGGAGAACGAAGAGAAAGGAAAGAAGAACAAAGAGAGAAAGACAAAAAGAAAGAAAGAAAGAAAGAGTGGAAGAAAACCAGTGGAAGAAAAAAGAAAGAAGCAGAAAGTAAATATAAAAAATCATAAAATCAAAGAAAGAGAAGAATGAAAAAAAATGAGGAAGGATATCAAAGAAGAAAAAGAAAAAGAAAGATAAGAATAAAGAAAAAAGGGAAAAGGAAAGAAAGAAACAATGAAACAATGATCACGGCTCAAGGAGCTTCCAGACTATTCAAAAGCCTTGACACTATGAAGGTTATCGAGTAAAATTCCAGAATCCAATCCTGGTAAAATTGGACCTGAAGGAGTAATGTTTCCCAGACTGATGGAAGATGTTAATTATAATGCTTAGTATACAAGAACGCTCGCCCACATCTAAATATGCCATCAACCTTTTTAGTGCCATAAACACGACTTAACTATATTATCAACAAGAAAGTAATTGATCACCTGAGCAAAAACAAACTCCTGGCCGACAAACAGTATGAATTTCGCTCCTTTACGTCCAGTGCTGATGTCCAAAGTGTGATTACAAACATAATCAGCGGAGACCTCGATAATAATTTCATCATTAGAGAGATCACCTAAGATATCTCAAAGTACTTTGGAAAGGTTTAGTATAAGGGGGGTTGCTGCACGAGTTCTCCTGTCTTCCAATTTCTTTTGTTTAAAACAAATGTTTCATTTAAGATGTTTAGAAATCGAAAAATGTTCTCAAATAATTAGCATGAATTCTTCAGTTCATTCTCCATCTCAATGACACATGGTTCTTCAGGACAGCGACGAACATGATCCCCCAGTTTCATGTCCATTGTTTCTTTTTGCAAGAACTGTTTCTTTATTTCTCCACTTTGTCTTTGTGGTCATTACTCCTACATCCACTTGTTCATATTTGTCAATTATGTTACTCCTCCATGACGATAAAATCTTATGAATATGAAATTAGCAGTTCAACAAGCCTGTAGGGATTCTTTTGATTATGAGCCAAATCAATATTCCTCTGGAACTGAATTCTGTCTGACTTTTTCCCGGTCTGGTTGTCGAAACAAATGAACTTGTTTGATGAGGAGCCAATAGTAATCTCTCTTGGTATTAACTTGTCGAAAAGAACGATCCAAGCCATGTGTAATATTGCAAAAAGGTTCACGTCATCATCAGATGTTATTGAAATATATAAGACCATTGCAAAATTTCATGCCCGATTTTCATTGTTAATATAAAATAACCACAACTTGATAATGGCGTTTGTTTTGATACCGATATCTGATGTGTTCGAGATTGAAAACTTGCATTGATTTTTTGCGAGTCAGATCATGTTGAATGTTGAAGATTATTTCCCAAATGAATGCCTTAAAGATGGAGAATGAAAAGTTGCACTTTCGCAATATGCTCTTGAATTTAGTAAAGGATTAAGAGTTGGAAATGAGACAAAAACATACAGAAGGTTTATTTGGATCGGGCTCCAGTTCTTCGGATTGTCAAAAAGTGGTTTTACAGATTTCCTCAGAGTTATGTTAACCTTAACCATCACCCACGCTCCGGGCGAACTTCCAACGTCGGTGAAAATGTTCTGTTTGCCTTCGTGGAGAATAAACCAAATATTTCAACAGAAGGGATTGCTAAGAGTTCTAAAATCGATATCTCAAATGCCTTTTGCCATTTCAAGAAAATTGGATGCCAAATTTCCGGTTGGAACAGAAGCTTGATCGTGTTTTAGCAGCAATTTCATTGTTGTTACGCCACGAAAAGGATACATTCTTGGATGGAATTCTCACAGACAATGGAAGATGAATCATTTATGATAATGTTCGACGCAAATGGAGCTGAAAACAAGCTTGTGATTTTGCAGATCCCGTGGTTAAAACGGGCTTGCATCCGATGAACGTGTTGCTGCCCGCTTGGTGGCATCGCAGATGCTTTGAGCTTCTTCCTGTCGGCAACACAATTCATGCAACGGAGTACTGCGACCAAGTCACTACTCTCAATGTGGCTATTCAAGAAAAAGAGTTGACTTCAGCAAATCGAAAAGGTGTCATATTCCACTTCAACAATGCAAGTCTATATGTTACAGAAGCTTAAAAATCAAAATGCGAAAGCCGTATTTTCCTCCATTTGTTCATTCGGATTTTCATTTGAACAGTTTAAAATGACAAAAATATGTTTCTCTACAGTTAGTCAAAACAACCTCAGAACCTTCTTCCTATAAAACAACGAAGTTTCTACGAAAAGCGCAAGCTTGTAGAACGATGGAAACTTTGTACTGGAATAATAAATGCTTTTTTGCCAGTATGTAAAATTTTGTTTTAAATTTTCTCGCACAAACTTTTGCAATAAACTCAGTACATGCTCAGCTTTATTGTTTATTACTGTGAAGATCTTACCTAATGCGAAGTAAGACCGACAGGCTCCCTACTGACCATTTAACCTGACCTATAGACAAATGAATCAAAGTTTCCCTTCCGTTTGACAAGAAGATTTTCTTCCATTTTTTCTTTCTTCTGTTATTTTAGTATTTTCCCATTTTTCCTTTCTTTCTTACGACTATGTCAGCTTTCTTTCTTTTTTTACTTGTAAACTCTTTCTTCATTTGCATGCTTATTTCTTCGTTGTTTCTTTCTTTCTTAAGTTACATTTATTTATTTTCTTTCGTTGGTAGCCAGGTGCATATCTTCCCTTTTATTTCTCCATTTTTACGATTCTTCGTTTCTCTTTCTATCTCTTTCGCTCTACGTTATTCTGGTGTCTTTCTTTCTTTTTCATTTATGTGCGTATTCCTTCTTACTCTCTTTTTATTTATTGTTTTCTTTTCATTTTTACAGTTATTCGTCTCTCTTTCATTCTTAAATTTAATCACATTTCATTTAATCACTATCACTCTCCGTTTTTTTACACTCACTTACGCCCAAACATCCTTGAGAAAGTTATGAATCCACCACCACCCCAGCTATGGATTAAATAGAAGGACTTGTATCTTGAAAAATCATTGTTAGTCTCGAAAAACCAATATTCACTCACAAAAAGGAATTCTGCTAACAATGCAGCTTTAAATAACACAAAGGACTGGAATATTTCGTAAGAAATAAGTCAATCAAACAATGCCTACTATTCTGAGTTTCTTTCTTATTGTATATTTCTGATTATATGAAAAGTGACTTGAGAAGTTTGATTTGTTCTTTGCTTAGTACTCTAGACTTGCACATCAATTGACACCAAAAGAACAATTTCGTAGATTGTCAGCCTTTACACTGAGACGTCGTATTTTCGGTACAGTGAACGTCTAGCACCGTGCCCATCTTTCCAAAGACCATGTAACGGACTGGATTCTGTGACATGCTACCAGCAAAAGACTTGGTTCCCGTAAGTTCTGGGAAATCTCAAATCAAATTCTCAATAAAGGCAAACAGCCTGTCATCTATGGGGTTCTAAAATTATTATATCCTATATATGACAAAGCAAGGCTCTTTGCAATTAACTTTGCCTTTGTCTACGTTAAACAATAAGGACAACCCCTTACCTGGCTTCCCTCTCTTTAGGAAGCACGAAATTTGTAATATATCTATCACGGCGCGGGAACATTCCAGACTTATCAAAAGCCTTGACTCTAAGAAAAATAAAAACTAATTCCTGATTTAAATGACTATATTTAGTTGGTTAGTATATTGCTAGTGAATGTGCAGCTATGTCAATTGTGACACTAAAGCACATTCCTTTATATATGCGTTTAGTACATTGAGTTAACGGGAAGTTAGACAATTTACTTCAGTTCGTTTAAAAAATTCGCAGACTAAAATCGTGGCTTCTAAAATTGATGTAGACAAATAAAAAGATGACAGAAAATCCCTTTGACCTTTGATCAATGCGCATATATAGAACCATTTCCAGCAGCAAGCACTTACATATCCTGCACTATTTTGTCCGAATCTGTTCTATAGGATTCTCAAATGAAAATGAACGATTTTCCTATTTCTGTGTTTTTTTACTTTTGTATAGGTTTTAATATGAGCAGTTGGGACGTAAAACGAGAGACCTGGCGACTCACTGTCCATCGAGTTGTCTCTTCCTCCGGGAATAATATTGAAGGGCTGACTTGATGGACAAGTGGATAAAGAGTACAAACCATGTCATTTATGGCATCACAGCCACAAGTCTAAGCCAAACTTTCCCCTGTAGATGTTGGAAACAGATTGTCCGTCCCGCTTTAGAGTGATCAGCTACCAGCAACCCTTCAGCAGACGTTGACAACCCACTTCTTAGATTTTTGGTCGCAAATTCAAACCAAGAAAGAAGTAAGAATTCATCTCACGATGAAAGCTTATCTTCTTTTAGGTGTGAAATTCGTAAGAAATTTTCACTGTACACGCAAATAGATAAAAACATCACTGTAAAAAATGACCACACATTTTTCTGCTACACTGAATTCCAGAAAAGAGCCATAGAATGAATCGGTCGAAATAGAGGCTCACATTAAAATCAAAAAGAGAATCACCTCAAGAACCCGAATAGTTTTTGTAATGTTAATGACTTAAATAGAAGGTACAGTGCTGTTCGATAAAAGTGACTCACCTGATTTTCTTTACTGAATGTTCTCTTCTCCGATGAAAGGAAATTTGAGCTAAATTCAAAGAATAAGCGATCTAAAATCCGAAAAAGAAGCCTTGAAAGCTCTTTGAATTTAGCAGTAAGTACTGTCAAGCATCCGTTCAGTATAATGTTCTGGGGGTGCTTTTCTTTTCATGGAACTGGTTTCTTAAAACCTATTGCAAAGACCCCCAGGAGCGAGCAGTACAAGAGAATTTTAGAGTCTTGTCTGCTCCCTTCTGCTGAAAATCGACTCCACAAAGCTCATTTTTATGCAGGATAATGCTCCCTGTCACAAATCAAAATTTATGAAGGAAAGCTTTGATGAGAAGCAGGTGAGTGTCATGACATGACCGCCCCAATCTCCTGACCTCAACCCCATAGAAAACTTATGGAGCATTATAAAGTACAGGCTCTCAAGAAAGCAGTTGAGCAACAAAGAGGATTTGATTGTGAATTTCATATCCGAATGGAATTCAATGTTTGGAGATGAGATTTGCCAGAACCTAATCAAGTCAATGCCAAAAAAGGTTGAAAAGGTTATTCAAAATAAAGGAGGACCCATAGATTATTAAATATTTCGAAACTGTTCGGTTATGTTTCTATTGATTACTAGTTGCAGGAAATAAGTGAGTCACTTTTATTGCACAGAGTTTGTCCCTAAATCTCATTTATATCCAAAATTATAATTATCAATAGAATAACTTAGGGTGAGTAAACTTTTTTACTAGGTGGTCGGGAAGGGGTCTTTACATTAGTAAGATTAAAAATTAGTTTGACCTCAAACACAATAGGCGAAATAAGTTTTTTAATAAAAAATTCAGGTGATTCACTTTTATCGAACAGCACTATATATCATGATGACAGATTCAATTTTTAGGTGCCGTGATCAATTGATTTAACTTTCGCCAGGGAAAATATCTTCTCAGGCCATCATTACATTCACTGCCTGCTGGCAACAGAAGACTTAAGCGCAAATATTGATGCTAATATAATGCTGACTTAAGAATAGATTTTCGAAATTGATGTCCAAAATGTGAAATTCTGGATGAAAGAACTGATAAATAACCAAGAATATATAATCAATAAATATTAATATTGTGTTTTATGAAGGGCTTAGTTGGAAAAGATATTAGAAAAATCCAGAATACAGTCTGCATCGAAACTGAAACCGAATTGAACAAAAATAGGAGGAGTGTAAGGATGCGTTTTGTCAGCGGATTTAATTAACCTTTCCAGCGAGGAGATCATAAGAGAACTAGAAATCCTACCAGGATTTATTATTGGGGAGCACAATCCTAGTAAGATAATATATACAACTGCGGGAATCAGACTGCCGCGATGTTGAGTAGTGATAAGAAGTGACGTAAGTCTCGACAGGGTTTCGCGAGTTCGATCCTCATACATGCGGCTGCATAACAAATGACGCTTTTATTATTAAATTGTAAAAAAAAAAAATAATCCAAGAAATTCAAGGGGACGCACATAACAGTTTGCTCTTATATTGACCATAGATTTTTCATCCATGTTTTTTTTCTTCTAACGCAAATATCTTTTGTAATTTTGAATGTCTTTGATATTCTAATAACTCTTGGAAGTTTTGTAACGTTAGGTTCCTTTCAACGGGATTGGAAGAGCGGGTCATGGTGGGTCATTTCATCCCTAATCTTGATTAAAACTCACTAAACAGTGAGAATAACGTCTTCAAAATTCAAAAGAAACGGGAATAAATTACGATTCGTACGCTTTCCCAATGTGAACTCGTGAATAGAAGATTCATTTCTTCCAAAACCTTGACGATCAATAGGCCATTTCGAGTTCAGATCAACATTTCAATGTCTGCTTGGAAGTTTTTCGCGAACGAAAATGTCACGTTGACATAACTTAAGATTTAAGTCACAAAGTCAGGAGCAAGCAAACAGAAGGCTTTATTTTCTTTTTTTGTTTTATCGGAGGAATTTGATGCAAAATGAAATTTTTTTATTCAATGACAACAATTGATTAAACTTAACATGAAACTGGTTAAAATGATTTATAATAGAAAGATTTGATTAAGCAAATTGAATAGAAATTTAGTACGATATATATATATATATATATATATATATATATATATATATATATATATATATATCCCTTTCGGATTGCCAAGAATTGTCTAAAAATTGAATATTTGTACTTCCTGAAAAACTATTAAAATTGCTCTCTTCGAACGATAGGGGATTTATGTTTTAAGGTATATTCAATATTAATAATAAAGAAATTAACTCATTAGTGCATACAGTTTGCGCCCATTTTTCTTTATACCTTACTGGCTAATGTCAGTTATTAGGGTCAGCGGCTTGAAATAATTGGACTCCATCCATTAATGTATTCAGTAATTTAGCGCAGCTGAGGAGTAGTTGGTTGGTTGGTTGGTTGGGGTTTTATGGCATATCAACCACTATGGGTTATTTAATGACAGACCCAGTTTCCACATATTTATTAAATATATATACTTTGTAAACGTATTTTAAGGATAACGTTGGCAACATCATTGTTTCAAAAACGTATGGCTGGCAACATCATTTACTGAACACCCAGGACGCGGATGTAGTTTATCTTCATAACCAGGACGCGGATGTAGTTTATCGTCATACCCGGGACGCGAATGTAGTTTAGCTTCATACCCAGGATGCGGATGTAGTTTATCTTCATACCCAGGACCCGGATGTAGTTTATCGTCATGCCCAGGACGTGGATGTAGTTTATCTTCATACACAGGACCCGGATGTAGTTTATCGTCATGCCCAGGATGTGGATGTAGTTTATCTTCATACCCAGGACCCGGATGTAGTTTATCGTCATACCCAGTACGCGGATGTAGTTTTTCGTCATACCCAGGACGCGGATGTAGTTTATCGTCATACCCAGGACGCGGATGTAGTTTAATCTTCATACCCAGGATGCGGATGTAATTTATCGCCATACCCAGGACGCGTAGTTTGTCGTCATACCCAGGACGTGGAAATGTATTGGAAAAGACCTGGAAGTTCACTATTTACCCATAGCTGGGACCCCAACAGGTGCTTCAACCCCGGGTCAGGGTAGACCTGGGAACACCAGCAATTAAGAGGTGGTTCCATGCTTCCTCAAAACCTCCTGATCAGAGGCCTTGCTGTTGGATGCAGTTTAACGCCGTACTCAGGACTAGATAAGGAGGATATTTAAAGTATAACATATATATATATATATATATATATATATATATATATATATATATATATATATATATATATATATATATATATATATCCACCGCTATCACGACTCCTCGAATGCTTCGTATGAACTGACCGTTAAACAATTTAAATTATAATGTATCTGGTTATCACAATGTTGGCATAGTTATATATTATGCTTGGATTACAGTTTTTTAATTTTAAAATTTTAAAATTAAATTTGCAAATTAAAATAATTTATACATATATATATATGTATATATATATATATATATATATATATATATATATGTAAAAAAGAAAAGTAAGAATTATATATTTGAGTTTTTAATATTCTTATCTTATTTTTTAAATTACATAATTAAAGGGAGACTACTTAATCTGTATAGATAAACTGTCAGGAAATAATTTACAGTCTCTTTCCCAAACTCACACACACACACACGCACACCCACACATGCACTTCCCCATATATATATATATATATATATATATATATATATATATATATATATATATATATATATATATATATATATATATATGACGGTTGTAGCATAACACTGTGACAAGGCTATAGCAGCGTGAGGGGAGATGTATACAAATCGGCAAGATGATCATACTAACAACGAAGGAATTTAATCTCTTGTGGCACAGGCTATCACAAAGTGGCCACAGATGTTTCTGACAACAAGGAGACAGGGTGATGTACGTTCTTCTGTTGGACTTAAGTTTCTGGAGAACGCCGCTCAACTCGAGCTAAAGAGACAGCATCATCAAACTGGACTTCCCTTCCGATGTAAGGCTTTTTTCTGCAGCCGATTTCCTGATGACATTTCTCTTTTTCACACACACACACACACACACACACACACACACACACACACACACACACACACACACATTCACACACGTCACACTGCGACTACGTTACAGGATTCTTTGTCGATATCACTACATTAGACAATTCTACAAAACTCACCATGTGTCGCTACCTATCCTGATGAGGACCAAACCATGTCAAAAGCGTGGAAATACAAAACATTCGCAAACATTCTACATAACTTGTCCAGAAACGAAGAAAATTATAAGAACGCATGAAAAATTAAATAAAAAACTTAACCGCAGTGCCTTGTCAGTCGATTTTTAGTAATTTTGTATATATATATATATATATATATATATATATATATATATATATATATATATATATATATATATTGCACTATAGTGCTGGTGTTAATAAAAAAAGTGCTCCATGTAATACAACAGAGCTATTAAGTATATATTAATAAATAAACATATTATCCCTCATCGATAACATGACTCGGAGTTTCATGCACAACGCAATCATCAGGGGCTGAGTATAGAATGACCGTTACGTAATTTAAAATTTTAAAAACATATCTGTTTATTGTAATGTTGCCATAGAGGTATATTATACTGGGATTAGATATTTTTAATTTTAAAAATTATATTTGGCATTTAGAATAAACGGGTTTCTATATATAAGTGTCAAAAAATTAAAAAAAATTTTAGTTGTGAATATAAACTTTTTCCATTATTGAAGGGAGATTAGTTGCCCCGTTTTGATTTTTCATATATATATATCTATATATATATCTATCTATCTATATATATATATATATACATATATATATATATACAAACAACTAAAAAGTTGCAAATTAAAAAAAAAATGAATGTTTTTTTTGTGAAAGTATTTATTTATATTTTTTATATATATTTGATATTTCAGATCGACCCCGATCTTTCTTCAGAAATAACTATTTTTAGAGGTTTGTTTACAAGTAGCGTACGTCGCGAGATGCGGACGTCACGTGATATGGAATGCAACTGTGTTTGAATATTTCTAATGTAAATCTAACTGTAGTAATATTTTAGATGTTGTTTAAAAAAAAATTTAACTATATCTAACAATTTTTTTTGTTTAACTATTGAAATATTTATAAAGATTTAAAATACCCAAGTCTTTATTTAACCCTAGTTTATATTTATTTAATTTTAAAATCCGGTATTTTTCTTTTTTTATTGCGTGTTTATGTGGAACTGAAATCAGAATTTATCAATACACATTTACAGTTTTCTAATGAGTGTCCTGATTGATTAAAATGTTCAGCTATGGGCGAATAAGGATTGTTTTAACGTATGGTTAGTTTATGATTGTTGAAGCGAAATCTAAAATTATTTCCAGATTTCCCATTATATCAACTATTAGGACATATTGTGCAGAATAAATAGTAGATTATGTTATGGCTATCACAGTTGAGGCGAGGTGGGTGTATCTTGATATTGGTGTTGGGTACAGAAAATACACTATCGATTATTAAGTGTTTTCAAACTAAGCAACAAGGTTTGTTACATTTGTAATTTCCTGATTGGTTTGTATTATTTAGATATTTGGTAGAGATGAGGATAGCTGATAGGTTAGGTGATTGTTTCTTTGCATTTATGGGTGGTTTATCGAAAATGACATCCTTGTAATCCTTTTTTAAATTGTCAATAAGTGTGTGGGAATATTGATTGTTGTTAAAAACCATGGGAATCCGATTGTTGTTTTTACTTTTCTTGTATGTGAGAAGTGTGTTACGATTTATGTGGATAGTTTTATTTAGTGCTTCTTTTATTATTTTTATTGGGTATTTACATTTTAGGAATTGTTTTGTTAAGTTATTAATGTTGTATAGAAAATCTAGATGGTCTGAGCATATGCGTTTGATTCTTAGATTTTTTTAATTTAAGGGGATGACAGCTGTTAAAGTGTAGGAATTTATGTTGGTTTGTGGGTTTGTTGAATAGACTGGTAGAAAGTGTATGTTTAATTTTAATCATAACGTCTAAGAAAGGGACGGATGTGTATGAATGCTCCATGGTAAATTTAATTGTATCGTGGAAGTTATTGCAGAAAGTAAAAAAGTTTTTTAATTTTTCTGATCCATGAGTCCATAATAAGAAAATGTCATCAATGCATCTAAAATAATGTAATGGTTTAAATTCTGAATTGTCTATTATCTTCCTTTCTAGAATGTGCATAAAGATATTGGCATAACTAGGTGCCATTTTCGTGCCCATTGCTGTGCCACTAATCTGTAAATAGTGTTTGTTGTTGAATTTAAAATAATTATGTGTTAAAATGAAATTTATTAATTGGCATATATCTGTAATTTGGTTGTTAGGTAATTTTTTACTAAGGAACTCATAGCAAGCTGATACTCCTTCAGCATGTGGGATGTTCGTGTAAAGGGACGAAACATCCATCGTTACTAGGATTGTATCATGGTGGACTAAGTTAATGTTTTGTAATTTGTTGAGAAAGCCAGTAGTGTCTCTAATATAACTAGGTATGTCAGGCAGTAAAGGTTTTAAGGATATTGTCTATGTACCCAGATATACGTTCTGTGAGGGTACCTATGCCTGATATTATGGGTCTACCAGGTGGTATGATTTTAAGGGATTTTGAAATTTCATAGATGTTCTCTTCATTATTTGATTGTGTAATTTTTGTGGGTTGGATGAAAAGGTGTTAGGGTGTTTTTCTGAAAGGATTTTGGGGAGTTTATGTAGTTTTGGGATAGTGTAGAATGTTGCTGTTTTAGGGTTCTCAGGAATAAGAGATTTTATGGTATTTCTTATGTTGTGGTTCAGGTTCTGAGTGAGAAGTGATAATTCTGTTTTGAATGTGCTAGTTGGGTCTAGAGGTAAGTGTACATAGAATCTGTTATTTTGAAGTTGTGATTCTGCTTCTTTAATATAGTTGTTAGTGTCTAAGATGAAGAAATATAGGTATATACTTATTTTTATTAGTTCTAACGGTTAGCACAAATAAGCAGAAACAAGTAAAAATAATCAATCCAAATAAATAAATTAAAAACTGTCCTCCCGCCAAAATAAGAGAATAGACTACGTCAAGCAATCTAAACATTGGACGAATAAAAAGCTTTAATTATTTATCCCAGACCAAAAGAAAATATTAAATAAGCGACCTACAAAATTTTTTACTGCGTTAATAAAACATCAAAAACGAAAAGAATAAATAATGCAAAATAAAAATAAAAACAAGTAAAATAAAGTAACCCAAATAAATAACCAAACCACTCCCGTAAAAATAACCGCCAGATTAGATTACCCACAATAGACGACTGACGATTGCACCCAGCATGAAACAGCCTGTCGCCTCTGAGTGTTGACTCTAATGTTCATATATATATATATATATATATATATATATATATATATATATATATATATGAACAAAAAAACGTAATATACGTAAAAGATAAACTGTAATTTACAAATGAATCTGGGTGAACGTATTTCAGCAGATATTTATTTTTATGCTTACATGTAACCCTCAGTTCATTTCTCTTGTTTAATAACCTAGGGTTATTTAAGTGTTTCAATTTTTCAAGAAGACATAAGTTACATTTATTTCCTTTTCAATTATAAGATTTGGCTCTTGCTATAATATACCAGTTAATTGCAGGAACTAACAGTATTCCTTAATTGCCAGAAAAAGATAAAAAGAACTCAGAGTAAGGAACATTGTAAGAAAGAATGAATAAAAAGACAGAAAACAAGAATGAAAAATAAATAAAAGAATAAAAGAAAGAGAATAAAAAAGCAAGGATGAAAGCAACGATAGAAGAAATAATGGGATGGAAATAAAGTCTCTAAACAGAACTAGAAAGAAGAGAGAATATTTATAGCCATGGAAATATGACGAATGAAACAATGTCACGTAAAAGGATATGTTGTCATCGATGCATGACGGAAAGTGAATTGCTATCCACTTTTGTATTTAGGGCAGAACCTTTTCTGAGGAAAGCAAAATCATTTGTTCTGATCTCTTTTTTGAAATGGTTCCAACGCAAGGAAATTGAAACATTCTTTACAGATGCGTTGCATGTCTTTTAATTCCTTCGCTTTTGTTCCCAAATACACGAATCACTCGACAGATATGAAATAATTTTAGACCACTATTGATCACATTGCTAGCAGTTATCCTAACTACTTAAAGAACACAAGATTCGAACCCCTTTTCTTTCCATATTTTTGCTTGTAGCATATTGACTTCGTAAAAATCAATAAATTCGCAACGGACTGAATAACCTACAGGGTCTGCTTAATTGTTACAGTTAATCTCTTAAACTACAAAATTCGATCATTAATAGGCGTCCATTTACCATTTGTTGTATTTATAGATTTTCCCATGTCCTTAGAAACTAATATTATGAATGTATGTGCTTATAAAACTCAGTAAATTTCAAAATAAGTTATTCCAAAATTCGCTTAAAAATGAAACAGAACTGGGGACTTTAATTAATTTAATTCTATAATTGAATTTGAAGGTTTTACCTTCTGTTTTTGAAACACGGTACTCCCTGTGTAGCGATGGAACCATATTTTTAAATTAGTACATTTATAATATATATATATATATATATATATATATATATATATATATATATATATATATATATGTATATATATTGCCATGAAGACTACATTCACTTGAGAAGTGCTGTCAAATTTCAAGTCATTATATGAAATTAACTTATCTATTTCCAAAGGCTTCTTTTCGTAGTCGTCATCAGAGGCCATGGGTCTCTGGCCATTCACAAATCTGTGAATGGCTGTCATGATATTGAAATTTATAAAAATTAATAGCCGACTTTGAAGCAAGCTGCCGCTATATGGAAGCTGTGATTTTGCTTGGAAGGATTCAGTATATATATATATATATATATATATATATATATATATATATATATATATATATATATATATATATATATATATATATATATATATGTATATATATATATATATATATATATATATATAAATATATATATGATTCAATATATATATATATATATATATATATATATATATATATATATATATATATATCAGTGTATACGGGTAATCTCTATTATTAGATAAGGTTACAAACAAACACATGTGTTTGACTCGACAGATCATCTAACTTTGCGTATATGTTTACTTCATTCAACAAATCTGTTTCATATTTGAAGAGGTGAAAGTCAAGAAAGAATAGAATAACTGCAGACGTCACCATGAATGGATTTCGGAATTACTCCCTTCTTAAAACTTGACACCAGAATAAGTAGAATTTAAAATGTTTCTATTTCAAGTGAATTAAGATTTAAAAATATTAAATAATAGTAACAAAAACATAAAAAATAATCCTAACAATGAAAGTTGATTTACTATTGTGGATGAAGGTTCATAAGCTTGCAAGTATAATATTTCTATCTAAAATAAAACTGCAGAAAACAAGAGAAACGAAAAAAAAAAAAACAAGAATCGTGAATGAAAACATTATCATGAATAATTATTATTTGAATAATACTTATGCGGTAATTTAAGGAACAAGGGAGCCATTTTTCAACATGGCGAACACAAGCTTCTGATAATTAACATCCTAGACTGTTATTAGAAGCCAAAGTGTAAGTCTTGCACATACTGGCAATTTAAACTGTTATTCTTATTAAACGTGCAAAGAGGTATTCAATTTTTTTTTAGCAGTAAAGAAACTAAAGCCAATAATATTTATATAGAGTGTCTACAAATTCATTCGAATCGACTGACATCCCCAGGCTTCTTTATTTATAGTTAGTTGTGTAATCTTCTCGTGTTTGAATATCTGGCTTTGTTCCGATAAACCAAAACACACATTGTGCTTTTTCTTGTTTAATTATTGTCATCCAATTTTATGACTAATTCCTGGTAATTCATTAACTGCGGTTTGGAACCTAAAAACAAAATTATTTGCAGTCGAAAACATAAAAAAACTCATAACATTAATATCATTAATAAAACTATTAATATCATTAAAATAAGTTTAATAATAACATTAATACGCAACAAGAATCCAGTGACTTGACGCAAAGAGTTGGGATTTCAATGTCTGGCTACAGCAGAGATGAACAAAAAAACTTGGAGTTGAGTTTAAAGGGAGATAACCGATACTGAGACATCGGGATGACGCATGGTACGTTGAACTAGTACAATCTGCCCCGGTAGACGAAATGAAGGGTTCCGTTCGAAATTCCAATCACCTGAAGAAGGCCGAGGCGTACAACGGCCAAACCGTCGTGAATATGGCAACAAAGATGAGGATGATACTCCGAGCAATGTAAATAGCTATTGTAGTTACTTTCATTGTTCGGACTATCATCCTCATTTTTGTTAACATATTTATCACAACGTTTCGGCTGTTGTACTCCACCGGCTTAACCAGGTACTGAACTCTCATTCTTTGGGTCCTGTCACTAGATATAACTAACGTTTTTATCCACTGTGCCATATGTCCTTTAGAATATATGTGTGTGAATTTCTGGGGATTATAAGCCTAATGTCTCCAGCAACTATTTTACCAGTGCTCATATTGTAATTTTTACTATTATTATTCCATTTTTTTAACAGAGATCATATTGCAATTTTCGTTGTTAGTATTGTTTTTCTCTGGCACTCCTTATTACAGGTTCGCATATTGTGTTCATTTCTATGCGTGGTCGGCTCAGGAGATTTTTGTGGAATAGCATATGTGCTGATTCCTTAAGTTTACGAAATTTCCAATGATGTTCTTTGTATATGATTTCAACCTGATCCCACAGAGGGCGGTGATTTCCCTTTTCTCTCCATATGTGGTCAGCCACGCCTGATTTTTCCACTTCCCCTCGTGTTACAGCTTTTTGGAGTTCTTGAAGCCTTACCTTAAGGGGGCGGCCTGTCTCCCCTTTATATTTCTTTCGGCAACTGCACGGGAGTGAGTACAAACAGTCTTTAGTCATGTTATCCTCTATGGAGTGTGGGGTCTTACTCGGGAGAGGTATCTGCGAAGTGTCGTCCAGCCTTTGAAGGTTGTCCTGATGTTATGTGGACCGCAGATCCTTCGTATTTTCTCTGAAAACCTCTTCACATAAGGCAGGCAGGCTGTTTTCTGAGTGTCGTTGTGCTCCTCTTGTACCCGCCTATCCCAGTTTATTGGGGCCGCTGCCATGTACCCAGGGTAGTTGTTACGTTGTAGGGTACTGCTTATACTGACCAATTCTTTATCTAATGTCTCTGGGTCGCCACTTATGACTTTTTCTCGGCGTTGTAAGCAGCGGACGATCCCTTTCTTTATTCTGTATGAATGGTGGGAGTTGAAATTGAGGTACAGTCCGGTGAATGTTGGTTTGCGGTATACAGATATCTTGAACCCATGTTCTGTTCGAGATATTAGAACATTCAGGAATGGAAATGTGTTGTTACTCTCCATCGTGAACTGTATTGAAGGTCTTATTGAGTTCACATGGTCCAGTAGAACCTGGACTTCTTCCTGGTGTGGCCAGAGTATGAAGGTGTCATCTACGTATTTTAGCGATATAGTTGGCCTTAGAGATATAGAATCTAATGCCATTTCCTCAAAGTATTCCATGTATATATTCGCCATTGCTGGTGAGAATGGCGAGCCCATTGCTAAGCCCTCATCCTGTCGTTATATGTGTGATCCTATTCCGAAGTGTGTTGTTTGTGAACAGAAAGTCAACATCTCCATCAGATTATCTATTGGAATACTGGTCCGTTCTCCTAGGGATGAGTTAGCGGCCAATCTGTCTCTGACTACTGACAGTGCCTCCTCTGTGGGCACCTTGGCGAACAAACTCACCACGTCCAAGCTCACCATCTGGTTGGATAGGATGCAGGCATCTTTGATTATTTCCACGAAGTGGGCGGAGTTTCGGACATATCAAGGTGACTTTCCGATCAATGGGTCAATTATATCCACAAAGAAGCGACTTAGAGGGCGGCACACAGAGCCTTGGAAACAAACAATTGGCATGAGCGGAAGACCGTCTTTGTGAATGAAGGGTTCAGTTCAACATTTCAACCACCTGAAGAAGGCCGCAGCGTACAACGGCCCAAAGGTTGTGATAAATATGACAACAAATATGAGGATTATAGTCCGAGTAATGTAAATAGTGTACATGATACCTAATCTCAGAGATATAGACAGAAGCTACAATAGCTCATCTCAGAAAATTCAGGTAGAATCAAACATATAGTTTTCACCTCTTCTAAATTTTTTGTAATGAATTTTTGAAATTGTCTAAAGTCTTTGTGAAATTTAAAAATATGCCCTTAGGACTCAATATTGTCCGTGAAATATTTCATGCAATTTACTAATTAAATGGTTATAATATATTACAAAATAAAGCAAAAGGAAGGGCCGTGTTAAAAGAGACAAAAGCAACTGTAAATGATATGTTTGAAAAGAGGAATTTAATCCAAGAGAAAAAATTGAACTGTGAATAAGAAATCACAATAACAACGAATAGAAAAGAGAATTGCACAATTGAACAATAGTAAAATTACATTTAGCGAAGCAGAATAAAGTAAAAACACAGGGAAGGAATATATCCGAAAAAGAAAGAGGTTTAGTAAAAAGCCAATTTCAGAAATATGATAAAAATAACATGGCTGACATATCCAGGGTTCTTCTTAAAGCGGAAACAAGGAAAAACTCCAATTTAGAATAAGTAAGAAAGAAATTGATGAGTAGGCAAAGAGAGTGTTGCACATGAGACATGATTTAAGAGTAGTGAACATGAAAAGGAATGAAGAAAGGATTCACTGGGAAAGAACATATTGTGAAATGAGAAAAAAACCCATAAAGGATAAGACAAAGAAAATGATAAGAAAACATATATCAAAATACGAACTAAAGGAATCCCAGAAGATATAACATCGACATTGTTGCAAAAAGGATATTTGAAAAAAGAAGAAGAATGTCGCAGAATAAGTGAAATAAACTCATGCGAAGAAAAACTAAATTTAAAATACCGAAACCGAAGATAAAATTCAAGCTAACGAAAGTAGATTTCAGACATTACTAATGAAGAATCGATTCTTAAAGAAACTGAGAAAATGGTCAGCCCATTCTATATCACCAAGAAATATCTGACTCCTTCTGCCATGTTTTATCTCTATAAGAGTCAGATTAGGCCAGAAGTGTCATATCTGTGTTTGAGGTACTGAAGCCTCAATTCCTAGTCTTAGTGGATTTCAAAGTCCTTCATGCACTCTTGTAAGAAAAGAACCCCATTTATACTCGACCAGTTCTTTCACACAATGTTGCAAGCCTGTAGATGGTATATCTTTACATGGAACGTCTTCAGATGAGCTTAATATTTTATTGTTTTCCACCAGTTAAGACCTTTAGAGCTAAAATGCACTCCATTATGCTATTAAGAAGTCGACTCATTCTCCGTGTTCAAAAATAAAAGAAAGAACTTCGACACAAACAGCTTTCCTTCCAAAGAACTGCCACTTTGTGGAACTACGTGACCACTTCACTGTAGATTATTCATGAATCTATAAAAATAAAAGCAAAATACTTAACTATCCAACACTGAAATCCTGATTTTGTTGAATAGGAAGGAGAGCTTCAAATATCTCCAAGTGCTGCAAGCGGATTCAGTCGAATTGAATGGCGTAAAAGAAAGAGGATTAAGAAAAAGAAAAGAAAGAAAAAACTCAGAACAACAATTTAATGGAAAGTAAAACTCACGACAAAAACATGATCGAAAGAAGAAATGCATCGAAAACATATCCTTAAGTAGAACAGTGAATAATTAAAAAAAGAAAAGGATGATTTTGTTGATATTGCATAAACCTTACATCCGTACGATCACTTCGATGTTTCATGGTGAAATATAATGCTAGATGAAGCGAGGTCGTTAGTAATGAGAACTGCACCGACAATGTCTCAAGAAACATGAGAACTATATACGTCGGAGTAATTAAAGGTTAATTATGACAACCAAATTTAAAGCCTAGCTAATAAATGATAGAGTAGCAGAAAATTTCAAATATCTAAAGATAGAAAGAAAATAATTTAAAAGATAAACAAAAGAGATTTCAGAGAAAATGATTCAGCAGAAAGAGCGAAATGGAATACCTCTTAGTAGTGCTTGAAAATAGTTCTATAATATATATGTGTACTTAGTCAGTATCCTTTCTTTTAAACACGTTGTATTAAACGCCAAAGACAACTTAGTCCTGCTGATTTTCTTTTGTATTTTCTCATATTTTCGAATGAAACTTTTTATTTCAAAATTATATTGGTATATATATTTTCCAAAAGACAACCGAGTACTTTCGAACCTCATCGTTCATCATCAGGATCAAATGTTTTAACTTTAGCCAATTGCCTTGCAGCGGAATCGTATTGCTACATTTATAAGAACCAAATAAACGTTACGAATTATTTTTAATTCAAGAGACGCGTTAATGTTATCGCGTGCAGGCGAAACCATGGGATCGTATGAAGGGGGGAAAAAGATTGTTTTTATTGTAAATACCTAAAGATCAAAAATACGTCATGGATTTAAAAAAAATTGAAGGGAAATGATTTTAAGGCGTCTAATGTCTGTATGTTGATCAATAATTTTAGTATTGTCTATAAGGATTTTACGAATGTCAGAATGCAGAAGGGAAACAATATGTGACATATATATATATATATATATATATATATATATATATATATATGTATATATATATATATATATATAATTCTATAATATATATATATATATATATATAATTCTATAATATATATATATATATATATAAATATAAAAGTGAACATAGAAGTTAACACTTAGAGGCGACAGTCTGTTTCATGATAGATGCAATCGTCAGGCCACGAGTGCTGTTATTTTTCTCGGCTATTTATATATACGGGTCAGTGGTGCATTGTGGGTAGTCTATTTTGGCCGATATTTGTTTATTTGTTTATTTGTGTCAAATTATTTTTTTGTTTTTATTTCATTTTATTTTTGTTTTTTATCCTTTATATTTATTTTATTTTTATTTTTTATTTTGATCGGTGTTTTTATTAACGTAGTAAAAATTTGTTTATATAGCTTATTGTGGGTAGTCTATTATGGCGGCTATTTTACCGGAAGTCGTTTATTTGTTTAATTATTTGGGTGAAATTATTTTGCTTGTTTTTATTTATTTTTATTTTTTTATCTTATATATTTATTTATCATTTTTATTTTGATCGGTGTTTTTATTAACGTAATAAAAATTTTTTATATAGCTTATTTAATAGTTTTGTTTTTGTTTGGGAAGATAAAGCTATTTGTTGAATTTTTGGGTTGATCGTTGACGCACCACTGACCCATATATATAAATAGCCGAGAAAAATAACAGCACTCATGGCATGACGAGTGCATCTAGCATGAAACAGACTGTCGCCTTCTGTGTGTTGACTTCTATGTTCACTTTTATATTTACACACGCTCTATCTCTGATATTGAGAACTTTATCCCATAAATATAGCACACTTTAAGACTATATTTCATCATATATATATATATATATATATATATATATATATATATATATATATATATATATATATATATATAAGCGTGACACCCAGGGTCACAAACTCACATAATCCAACCAAATATGTTAGCTCTATCTCTGATATTGAACGCTTTCTAATAATTCCCACGCATATAATATATAAATAATAATATATATAATATATTACACACATATATATGTATTTATATTTATATACACAAACTTTTCACAGACACACACAGACACACACAGACACACACAGACACAGAGACACACACAGACACACACAGACACACACACACACACACACACACACACACACACACATATATATATATATATATATATATATACATATATATATATATATATATATATATTAAGGCCAAGATAGAACAAACAATAAATACGGAAGTAGATAGGAGATAGTCAATGATATAATAAGCGGAAGCAGCGCAATCATGTGTATCTTCAAAGGCCGGGGTATTTAAAGGAAACATAAAATAATATGGTACATATTCCTGTCATAATTTTCATTAATTTAATGTTGGGTTAGACTGATCTCGGTTTCGTCCATATTAGTAAGCAGCAAACTGGAGGCTATATCAACGACGTTATCCGTTACGTCCTGTTGGATATCTGTCATACCTGCAGTGCATACAGATTGGTGATCCGTACAAGCAATAACTTTCGATGATAACGAATGGGACTCATGTCTTGTTTGAATTAATTTATTCAATCGGTATAGAAAAAGAATTACAAACGTGAGACGAATAAGAAATTTTGCAGCTCAAATATTTTTTCGTGATATCATTTTGTTTTGATAAGGACGGCTTGTCGCAATTGAACAATTTCATTGATTTGTATACGGAAAGTCACGTTTACTTTGGCGAAAGTAATTTGCAAGAAATGTGGCTGGGATCTATTTTGAGATATATATATATATATATATATATATATATATATATATATATATATATATATCGGAGTGGGTTACTAGAAAGTTTGCATGTCGATTCAACATTTCATTTATCTAAGATCAAAATTTATATATATTTTTATATATATATATATATATATATATATATATATATATATATATATATATATATGTATATATATAAAACCTAGTGAGCCAGAACCTACCTACCACAGTTTCACCTAACGACTCTTCAGGGTAATACTGGCTAAAGAGGGTAGGTGCAAGGGACATTTTATGGGTAAAAACAGCCACAGTAAAATAATAAATTAGCTTAAAACAAAAGAAGGACATGGCAAGAAAAACAAAAAGGTACGCCAAAATTATTTTATTGAAAAAAATTTTGTATCTCTAATACGAGATGAAAGGCATATTTTTTTTCTAGCAAATAACTCCCAAAATTATTCCCAAGACATACAAAAATCTTATGGACTTAAAACTAGCATCCATCCATCATCCCCACCATATTAATGAATTAGATGTTTTGGAGTTGGATTTGTACTGACTCATTAAGTCTATAAAGTATAGAAATATTAATAATAATATTCAACAGTATATTAAACGTGACCTAAACGATACTGAAGGCATCAACAAAATATTTGTTAAAGTGTGGATAAATCTGATAACTTATACAAAATTAGTCCTAAAAGATACAAACAAAATGCTACACAAAAAGGTAATCTAATATTATAAGAAGACTCCACCTGACTTAGAAATTGAGCTTAACAAGGAAGCCTGAATACTAGCCAGAAAATTTCAAATAGAAAAATTCAATATTAAAAATTGTTATGTAATTTTAAAAGATCATAAAACTGACTTTCGCACTATCCCGGCGTCCAGATTGATCAATCCAAGTAAAACGCAAATGGGGAAAATTAGTAAGGTCATTTCACAAGACATTTGTGACACACTTAGGATAGACTTAAATTATAAATCAATGGAGTCGTACCAATTATTGTATTAAGTGGTTTCAGAATTAAGATAAAATTACTAAATACTCTTTTGTAAAATATGATATTAAAGAGATTTATCCGTCGATTACGGAAAAAACCTGTGAAAGAAGCATTAGACCTTGCCAGAGAATAAATGTCAATACCAGAAGATAAAATTAAGGTTATTATGCATTGCCGTAAATCTTTATTGTAACATAATGTGAAATTATGGATTAAAAAGGACGCTAGTGGTAATTTTGACAACCCTATGATGGGCTGAGTTATGTGAATTAGTAGTGTGTTTGCTGTTGAATAACCTAAACAATGTTATCGATCCCAGTAACCTTGGGCTGTACCGGGGCGAGGGTTTAATAATTGTTGATAACTGAACCCCTAAAAAAGATGATGCTATTCAGAAAAAGTTACATTGGCTGTTTAATAAGTTTGGATTTAACTTGGATATCCAAACCAATTTAAATATCACTGATTATTTAGAAGTTACACTTAACTTGGGCAATGGAACCCTATCCCCATTCAGGAAAAGCAACCAACGTCCCTGTTACATTCATAGAGGTTCTAATCACCCTAAACCAGTTTTTAAACACGTCCCCAATGGTGTTATGTTTAGGTTATCCAGCAAATTCATCTAATGTTATCATCTTTAACCAAAGCAAATATTATTATCAGATGATTATGATATATATATATATATATATATATATATATATATATATATATATATATATATATATATATATATATATAAAAGGGGACATTGAAGTCAACACTTAGAGGTGACTGGCTGTTTCATGGTAGACGCAATCGTCAGGTAACGTGGCCTGACGATTTCGTCTAGCATGAAACAGCCTGTCGCCTCTAAGTGTTCAATGTTCAATTTTATATTTACACACGCTCTATCCTTGATATTGAGCACTTTATCCCATAAATATAGCACACTTTAAAACTGTATTTTTCATATATATATATATATATATACATATATATATATATATGTATAAATTCTGATCTTAGATCAATGAAATGTTGAATCGACATTCAAATCAACTTTTAATACTTCATTCCTATTGTTAAATAATGTGAGGTTGATATTTGAAGAGAAATATTTAATATAGAGGCCTCTCTTAATGCGAGATGCTTCCGGCAATGTGATTTATATAGAATTTTAATGTTTGCGACCAAAATCTTTCTTAAGTGTTCCTGTAAATTGTTGGTAAATAGATGTATTTTATAGCAATTTGATTTTATTAGTATCAACTAAAAATAACGTCTATGCAATAGCATATGTCGGATTAATAAATAAAGAAAATCCATCCCTTTCTTTAGAAATTGCTTTATCTGGGCAGATATGTCTATTTCGGGAATCAGAGAAAAATCTTTGTTTAAATGCACTATTCAACTTTGCTTGATCTTCCACGCAAATCGGGACCGAGATGGCTAAAGCACGCCGGATCTAACAATGGTTTTCCGAGAGGTGGGGATATAGGTTTGAATCCTGCCAGAAAGCGAATATTCAGCCCGGGAGACAAAAATAACCATAAGTAAATGTACTGTTTAATAGACTGTCTAAGCCTGAAGGTTACGTTTAAACATGAATCAGTCTGTCACACTCATATATATATATATATATATATATATATATATATATATATATATATATATATATATATATATATATATATATATATATATTTTCTGTTTATACGTTTTTTATAGATATAAATATTTAAGTAAATGCTCACTATTAACTACATTTATCGGCCTGTATACACGAGAAATATCGTAGAAAATATGAGTCCTCCGACAAAAATGGAACTTGTATCTTACACGGAAGCGTCATTTGCTCTGACGTGCTATACCATTTAGCTATAGAGGAAGCGTCTGTTTAGAAAATTCAAGTTTTAAACAACAAATATGCCATGAATTCTCTTGAACGCTCATATCTGCTCGAGGCATATCTTAACGTATACAAATAACAAAATATATTATGAAATTATTTTAATATATTTTCTGTTTATTCCTTATTTTTATAGACATAGTTTTTTAATTAAATGCAATGTTTATATTTTCTACGATATTTCTAGGACATTCAGGCCGGTAAATGTAGTTAATACTGTTTATTATAAATTATTGCGCTTAAATTCATAAAGTCTACGTTAAAATAAAATCTGCATTATGGCGGTGGGAAAATGACTGAAGCCAAGATGCCAGGTCAGCACCAGTAACATTGCAGATTCTTTGGATTCTATCAAGAATCTCGAAATACATAGCGAGGGCACCAGAGCAGATGTGACGGCAATATACAAAAAATAGACGAATGCTTGACTTGTAACATAGATTGTGGCGAGAATTGCCTAGACCGATACAGTGAACTAACCTTCCTAGCATCAGGCCTAGCAACTGATTCAATATAATCTTTCACTTTTCAAGTCAGCGGAACACGTTAATCTGAAAAGGCGCAATGAGTCTTCCTCCTGGAGGTTAACATCAGACATAATGATGGAAACCAAAAAGTTAATGCACATATATATTGTTTAATATTTGCGATATTTATAGTGGAAGAGGGTTCAATATGAAGTAGAAATATTCATAAAAAATCGTGGTCAGACATTTATTTGTTAACCGGTGTCAGTTCGACTTATGGAGAAAAGGTGAATTCATTTTTAGGTTCTATTCTGTTTACATCTATAAATTCAATTTTGTGGGCATCTATTAGTTAGAGGTCATCTATAGAACAAAAGAAATCAGCCTTTCTGGGTAATATATTCGGAAATTGTAAAAGAGGCTAAATTGAAACAAGCGCTGAGAGGCAAACCCAAATCAGGGGCGATTTTTTAAAAATCATTATTGAATAAGAAAAAAGTATTGTTTGTACAAAATTTACAACTCTTTATAATTTGGTTGGTGGGTAAAATGGAAACATTTCTCAACTTGTATGTTACTACGTACAGATTCTAATATTTGTTATTTTTATGCATTTCACCCCAAGCAAGGCTGGAGAGCCACTGGCGCGCAAGGGGTTACAGAAAGTGGGAACAAGAGTAAAGAAGCGTAATAGAGGAAAGGATGAAGAGAAGGACAGGGAATAGATCAAGGCATTTGGAGATGTCGATTGACATTGCATTTGAATATTTAGAGATTATTGCTATCAGGGAAGCAAGTAAGAGGAAGGAAGTTCCACAGATGGGAAGTGCGAGACATGAAGCTATTGGAGTAGAAGAGACGGCTACATTTAACCATTTCGACAGTGAAAAGGTGGGTGAGATGCCAGCCTATTAGCACGTTTAAATTCATGAAGTTTGGGAACCAGCGAAAGTAGCTCGTCGAAGCAGCTATCGTGAAAGTATTTGTAGAAAAGACAGAGGGAAGCGACGGTATGTCTGTGAGAGAGTGACTGTAGACGAGATGCCAGATCAGGGCCAATCATTTTGCATATCCGTCTCTGGATTTTGTCGAGGACCTTAACGCGAACAACGGGGGCTCCAGACCATATATGGTAGCAGTATTCCATGAAAGGGCGAATGGTTGATTTATAGATTTGAAGGATGCACTCGGGCGAGAAAAAACTTTCCGGTGAGACACAGGGAACCAGTTTTCCTTGCGGTAGCTGAAGCTATTGATTCAATGTATTTTATAAATCACTTCTTATTGTATTTAAAACAGAATTTTTTAAGTCGAAATTACAGTCAGACTTATGATGAACAACTAATGCAGTGAGTGTGCTCTTATGTAAAATCTAATAATTTTCTTAATAACATTGTACCCGTAAAAATCTATATGTTCGAATAGGTACTTGTGACTTTGACCCAAGAATCTGCGCAATATCTGTCGAGGATGAAAGGGTTCTCCTCAGTAGAGTGCAGTACCTGTGTATACTATGAAAAAGCGGTTGCAAAGAAAAAAGTTAGGTATGCACCCAGATATTTATTATTATTTTTACATGCAATCTTTAATAAAATGTATTATTTATTATTACTTAAATCTTATAGTAATCAAACTTAAACATCAGTGTACATTTTGAAAATCCAATAAATATTTTTATTTGGGTTTATGGTTTAATAAGATTTTCTATTATAAAATACTGTATCAGATTTATTACTGTTCAGTTTTTTAGCAAATATCTTCACTTGCACAACTGTTACGTACAGTAGATTGCTGTCACTTGTCAGTTAGCTGATGGTGGATGATGAGGATGCAATTTAAACTATCTCTACTCATTATTGTTGGAGATCTGTGACAAGAATGATGATCACCAAGGAAATCCAACTTGTCGCAAACAAAAAATAAATTTTTGCTATATGCAAAAAACCAACTCTACCCTGAATCAGCATCATATATGAAAATGAAGGGCGCACCTCGAGGCGGTGTAATGGTTAGCAAGCTTATCTCGCTAGAATAATTACGACTGAATAGTGAGTTGGATCCTCACTGGGTGCACCCTACTTTCGGCCTTGTGCCACATCTAAGCTACGCTTGGAAAATCACTATATGAAAGTGAAAGAGAAAAATGATAAATTGCAAACATTTAAAATCAAAATCATTCATTTTTCATTATTTGCATTCGAACTAATGTCCTCATCATTGTTGTTATTATCACAATAATCCGTATTTTATCCTCTCCTGTCTTCTTCAGGTGTCTGTTGTAAAGGGATTTTAAACTGAACACTTTATTTAATCCGCGAGGGCAGATTATTCTCTTTCTGTTATCGTATGTCTAGGAGTATCTTTAATCCTACTTAGCTATTGTTCGCCCTATTTCCGACCCAGTCCAGGGATTGAACCCATATTTCCTATGGCACCACATTCACGAACCAATGTTTTAAGGCTATTGTTCCGTGAAACAATCCTAAACCTAAAACTACTGGATTAAACTTTTGGTAAATTTCGGTCTGAATATTTTTTATACTGTTCGAAATTCCCTCAATTTATTCCTATCAACAGACATCTGCCGGAGATGACAGCAGCCGAAATCTTTTGAGAATAACAGCAAGAACGGTTGTCCCTCTTCTTTATCAACTGCCGATCTTGACTCCCCCCACCTCACGGTGCACAAGTTTTATGATCTACTTCCAGTTTATCAAGTATTTGGAGTCTAGAAAGGCTTTGGATAAAATATCTGTCGTGGTTCTTAAGAATCTTAACTCAGTTAACTCCAATATTGGTAAAGCTGCTTAACAAGACCATGGAATGTATCAGCTGTATACCTTGCTTCCAACAATGCAGGTGAACGCTAATTCCGTCACAATATCACCGTATCAGCCTCTATCAAAATGTTTGAGGCTATCATTAATAAGAACATTGCTTTCCATTCTTCTGTGTCAACTACTGATATCTTAACTATTATTATGGATAAAATCAATAAAGTCCATTAAAAAATATCACATGTAAAATCGCGTTAAATATCTCGAAGGCCTTTGACAAGGTGTGGCAAAGGAGCCACTCTCCGGCTATGGAATCTCTGAAAGGGTTTTCTCAATTATCAAGTCCTTTCTCTCAGTTATACTCATAAAAGTCATTTTTAATAGTACCCGAGCTTTATTAAGTATACGAGCTTAATATTTGCGTCTCCAAGGGTCTCTCCTTTGTCCTACCCTCTTCCTGCTTTATATCAACGATCTGGCCAAGAGATTTCACTGACCGAGATTTCACAGCTCACGGGTGTGAAGACTGGCTTGTCTAAATCAATACCTTCAAGACAAAAGTTCGCGCAGGACATAATTTACTCCAGTTCTGATGAGCGGATGTACTCTCAAAGAGGCTACTTACCTTGAAAGTCTGTTGGGACTAAACTGTTGGGACTAAACTGCAGACCTCAACTAGAAATTGTATATCCGATCTATGGCTAAAGATGCTAGAAAAATGGTCTGTTGTTTTTTTTTTCGATCCCGAAAGTACTTGACTCCTGGTAGTATGTTCTATCTTCAAAAGACGCTGGTCAGACCAAAACTGTAATTTGGGTTGGTGTTGCCAACTTTTCTCTCTCCAACCAGAAAGCGACTACGCGGCCTTGTGGCTGGTGAATTATTTTCCACTCTACAAACCCTTCACGACAGATGGAACTTGGCTTGACTCTTGCTAACTCTGTCGCTATTTATATGGAAAATGTTCGGACGAGCTACATTCCTTAGTTACACCAGTTCAGACCTTTACAGCTACGATCTTCCATTCCACGTACACAGGGTCCACTCATCTTCATTCCGTTTATATTATTTTGGCAAAAAGGAAGTTCTACTTAGAGCATTTCTTCCCAGAACTGTTGCTTTGTGGAACGGAATCCTGGGGCGGGATGCTTCCTCGAGCACTACAATGTTAACCTCTTCATGTCGAAGGTCAACTCTGATGATCCATCCTACATATCCTCATAATAGGCACTTCTTGCTTCCGCCTTTTACGCCTTTATAACAATCTCTATCCCTCTGGCTAATGCACCTTCGGATTTCAGTGTCGCATTTTCCGTCTTCTGTTAAAACACTTCCCAGATATTTAAATTTCCGCACTTGTTTGATTTTGGTATCTCCGGTTTCCAATTCGCGCTTTGGGTTCATCCTTTTGCTAACAACCATGCATTCTGTCTTCTTGCAGTTGATATTTAATTCTTTCTTCCCGCTTTACTTCACTAATTTCTGTCGGAGATTTTGTAGATTTCTTTCTGTATCTGCTAAAAATACTGTGTCATCTGATTAAAAAAATGTCTCGAAAGAGAATATATGCGAGTTCAATGTATCAAACTGTTAAAATCCTATGAAAATTTTGAAGCACTAGTGTTTAGTTTTTTTCCAGAAATAACGCATTAGTGCTAACACTATGGAATTCTTGCCAAAAACCACAAGACTACCGACAGCAACAACAAAAATGCGTAGCGTATGTAATCATAAGGAGAAATAATAATATACATGTAACTGAAATGTTTAGATTCCAAACAACCCTAAACAAAAGGTTAGGAAGGAAACAACCATCATTGGCAGTGTGTGGCAGTTGGTTGATTTCGTTTAACAGCATAACAACCTCTATGGGTTAATTAATGTCGAATCTAAATATTTCAAACACAATTTTATGGCTTCAGCTACAGATAAAATGTATTGCTGGTGATTTTGCTATAAAATTTATTGTTGGCAATTTTACTATAAATATGTATCGTTGGTAACCATTTCATATGCAAACATATTGCTAGTATTCTTACTATGAAAATGTAGTTTTATATTTTCACAGTGTTTTTTTGTTTGCTTGTGGATTCCCGATTTAGCCATAGTTGGGACCTTAACAGGTGCTGCCAATCCGGCTTAGGGTGGACATAGTAACAACAGCAATTAAAAAGTGGTTCCACGCTCCTCAAAATCTCAAATATCCATATCAGCGGCCTTGCTGCCCGACGTAGTTTATCGTCATTCCCAGGACTATCTTTCATGAGTAGAATGAGCGGTAACATTTAATGTGCTTGAGAAGGCTATTTTTCTGAAAATATATAAATTTCAACCGACAGGAACTTTAACTGTTCGGTCAATGTATGTCGAATGTTTCCTGTATGGAAACGTCTATTTTCATCATTATCAAACCAGTAGTATGAATTTTAACGCAGTAATTTCGAATTCAAATATGAGAGGTACAGTTTTATACTAGTATAGATATTATCAATCACTTATATAAAAAATAAGATAACGTGAGAGGATGAGTATTTGGAAAAATGTGTTAATGTTTGTTCGGTGAGGTTGGAAATTTTATGAAGAGAGAAAAACATGGCTGAAAAAAGACATAAACTCTGTGAAAGAAATAAAAAGAAGAATAAAATGCGTTTATCAGGAGACAACCTAACTTGATCACTTGTAATGAAAGAGTTCAAAGCAACATTAGCAATGAAATAAAATAGATGTCGCTGCTATCAAAAATAATATATGTAAACTTAAGTCTATAATATCTTTGCATTATTGTAAAATTGCGAGATCAATACATGCATCGATTGGAAATGACTAAAACTGATAGATAGAAACAAAATTTGTAATAGCCTCGGTACACACCCAAACTTGCACGCTCTCTCCGTCTCTCTCTCTCTCTCTCTCTAACACACACACAGACACACACACACAGACACACACACACACACGTAATTCCTTGGAGTAACTAGAGTGGAAATCAACGTTTTTTAATGGACTCGGTGGTTTTCAATCTGCTAGTCTGAATTGTCTTCAAGAAGTGGGAGAAAGATCTAAAAGATCAGCCAATCTGACAGTGACCTCATCCCACAATCCTCACTCTTGCTTCATATGCAGCCTTCTCTGCAAATCACTTGCAGGCCTTATATATATATATATATATATATATATATATATATATATATATATATATATATATATATATGTATATATATGTATGCATGTGTGTGTGTGTGTGTGTGTGTGTGTGTGACACCAAAACAAGGGCAAAAGTCCATATAAACATATGTTCGCAAATCTTTCGTTTTCGACTTATTACGTTTAAAGGTTACGGTAGACGTTGTAAAATGAACAATTCAAGATACAATCACAAAATACTTTTACAAACTTTGAGGTTGGTTCCTCACACCAAAACAAGGTAAAATGTCCATATGAACATATGTCCAAAAGAAATCTGTGTACTTCAACACAGCAACTCAAATGTTCAAAATATCCCCCGCTTGCTTCTACACATGTATGTACCCGTCGGATCATTCCCATTCGAGCAGCTGTATGTACAAATCATATCTGCCTTCTTAGGATATGACTATCCTGCTATTCCAAACAGAACACTTCTCAGTTAACTCACTACTATTTCCGTTAAAAATGGAAGAAAAACTAGCCAAAAATGTACACGAATGACAGATGTAACAGTCTACATTGCAATGCCATTTACCGTAAAATTACTTAACTAGGGATTTGCGGATATGTTTATATGGACTTCTGTCCTTGTTTTGATATGAGGAACCCGGCCCAAAAGTTTGTAAAAAATATTTTTGATACATCATATATATAGAGATTTTTATAGATTTTACCAAAAGTGTTATCGATATATAAAAATCAACATAATGTTTTCCTATATATATACATATGATAAAATTATATTTTTAAGGTATGCTAATTTGTAAAAATGCTCAATATCTGGTGTAGGGTGGAAGTGAAAATAAAATATAAAAGTGAACACCGAGCGATGATAGTCCCTTTCGTCCATGAAACAGACTTTCAGGACTCAGTGTTGACCTCATTATCTACTTTCATTATTACAATTAAAAATAAAATAAATCAAAAATGAGAGGTCAACAGCTACCACAACATAAGCGATAAAAGTCAACTAGTACAAAAAATAAAAGTCTTTAATAATGGTTTATGAAAGACGAAGCTACTTTTAGAAACTAGTAAAAGTCTCTGAAGATATGGAAACATCAATAAAATAATCTTTAAGAAAATGCCTACACACACACACACAGACGTATATATATATATATATATATATATATATATATATATATATATATTGCGTATATTTGGGAGTATGTTTTCATTACGACATGTCTATGAATCATTTAGGTTTTAGTTTTGGCTACTTATTTTCAATAGGATCCTCTCATATTTACATACATTCTTCTTGGTATCCTTATTAAAGGAAGAGAGAAAATTACCATGTTGATACATATTCCTTTATTCCGTGTACTTTCGACATTAGCACACTGTCATCATCAGGCTGTTGTTTTTTCTAAGACAAAATTGTCGTGCTCGTTTGAAAGTTAATTTTTTCTTTGGGAAAAACTCTATGGTTATGTACTGTATGATTTTAAATTTCACGCTGTAAACGTCAGGTGAGGTAAGTTATGAAATGTTTAAACATACATATATATATATATATACACACACACACACACATACACACACACACACACACACACATATATATATACATATATATATATATTAAATAATGCAGTTTAATTAATAACGTAAAATAGTCATTCAACGAATAAATCAATAAATTAAATGTAATTAATGGCGAACTCTCTTTGCTAACGGATTAAGAAAGCATTAAAACACTGGCCACTCGCTGAACGACGCGATCCTTGTGTTTATTAATTGTACAATGGATTACATTGTTCGGTTCATATTCCTTGCAATTACTTTCGGTAAAAACATTTACCATCCTCAATTTCAAGTAACTTCGGGTAAAACATAATAAAACAATTTAATAAAACATCTTTCGACAAGTATCGCATTCATTTTCGTTGTGGATTTATACCCTAAATTTATGTATCTATTAGACAGATATTAGTTGATAACACAAAAATGCTTACACATACACACTGTAAAAACAACCTTCAGATATTGCAGGCCACCTTGATTAAAACGAAGCAACCTAAACTGAAAAAAATTATATTTCAAATCTGTCACAACACATTAGATTGCATCTAGACACTGTTTCTGTTGTAATATTTCGCTCTATTGCGTGGTATGACGTCATAGAATCACGTCCTGAACTTACGATCTGCGTCTGCTATTCCGCGACCGTTATCGTCGCATAGCAATCTTCTATGTCAAAATAGTAAAATATCATCGATGGAAATTTTTGTTTCATGTCTGTATAACCACTCTGAGTAAGGCGCATTTATGCCGAAAGCTTAGGACAAACTTAATAAAAAATATCCAAATGTTGTACAATTTTTATCTTTATTTTCATCACTAATTGCAGCAAACATTAGAACGGCTCATGATAAAAAAATAATAGACATTCATTGTCTGTTATATTTAATAATATATGTTTAAATAATAATCCGCTGTCCCAATACACACACACACACATACACACACACACACATACACACACACACTCTCTCTCTCTCTCTCTCTCTATCTATCTATCTATCTATCTATCTATATATATATATATATATATATATATATATATATATATATATATATATATATATATATATATATATATATATACGTGTGTGTGTGTGTTTCAATAAAGAAGATTGCTATGGTGCTTCTGTTAAATCTTTTTATTATACAAACAAGAAATATTTGTGTGCAAAATTCTCGAAATGATTTTTCGTTCGGAGCGCATTCGGTTAATTTATTTGCCATTTTCAAGAATTTTGGTTGTCCTATTGTAAATGGTGGGTAAGTTGCCGAAGGGTGGACATATTTTTTCTTGTTATCACGAATGCTTTCAATTTCCTTTTTGCTTGTTTTGAGATCTCCGTTTAACTTTTCTCAATTTCCAACATTGCCTTCTCTCCATTCTATGACTTTTGCAATAGTTTATTTCTCCTTAAGCTTTTGTCTTTCTTTTAACAGTGTTTATCAACCTGTATACGTATGTGCAACGTTGATACATACATAGATGCATACATACAACCTTGTGATACACTTAGAAAATCACCATACATACATACATACATACATAATAGCTGGCCACTCGTATTCGGGGATACCTGTCTACTAGCGCTATTACAGACGCTTGCTCAGACACATTTGTGTTTTGTTCAGCACCCACAGAGCCCACCTGTGCTTTGTACTGCAATTATGCTGAGCAGACGTGTTATCTAGAGTGATCAACAATCTGAACAAGGCCAACACACTCAAACTCTCAGACACGATGACTTGTGACTTATATTATATATTAGCACAGCTATCGACGGCCCCAAGGACTCTGTCTACATAATTTCACTGGTAGGGTTTTCAGGTAGTTTCCAAAGGTGCTGCACGCTCGGATCGTCCCCCTCCAGACAGATAACATCAGGAACTTTTCTTCATGATAAATCAACTTTGGTGAGATTCGAACACGAGTCTCATGGTCAGAAAGCAAACATACCTACATACATACATACACGCCATAAAATGAACAGTCGTGACGTCTCCACAAACAATGAAAACAATATAGAATATCAAAAATTGATTCCTCAATTCGCATTCATCTACATCTAAAATTTCTAGTGAAGTTAAATAACAGTGAAACATGTTACAGTTATAAAATATTTTCTCACTATTCGGATTTAATCCATACCTTCATATATCGAGTGTGTTGAAATATAAATACTTATGTGAAAAATAAATGTTTTTCTCATCATTAATCTCCGGTTTTATTGATGTAAGTCCGTATGACTTGACGGAAATCTCGTATCAAAAAATTTTCAAAATTAAAAAATCTCCAAAGGCAATTTTTCACCTTCAAACATTGTCGATTTTATTAGTAAAATATAAAAACTAAATAAATTATATATATATATATATATATATGTATATATATATATGGAAATATAGTCATAAAATGTGCTATATTTATGGGATAAAGTGCTCGATATCAGAGATAGAGCGTGTGTAAATATAAAAGTGAACATAGAAGTCAACACTTAGAGGCGACAGTCTGTTTCATGCTAGATGCAATCGTCAGGCCACGACGATTGCATCTAGCATGAAACAGACTGTCGCCTCTAAGTGTTGACTTCTATGTTCACTTTTATATATATATATATATATATATATATATATATGTATATACCATTTCGAATAAGCCTCTCACATTTCCTACAAGTCATATAAACAGCATGAGTTTCTTTTTAAATAAATATTAAATCACCACAATGGAATTAACTATCAATTGATAATTTAAAAAGTGAGCTTCTCGCTCTCAACTGATGGGGAGTAAACGGTATTGCTAGACACGCTTCTATTGTCGTGGGTTTTCACGCGTGTGTCTCAATGGTAAATCTATACAGAAAAATTTACAAATCGATACTCTGACATGCATAAATCTATATAGATTAAAATATGTCTATTTTGGTCTGTTCATATCTATCTATCTATCTATCTATCTATCTATCTATCTATCTATCTATCTATCTATCTATCTATCTATCTATCTATCTATTTCAGCCTGTTTATATCTCTCTATCTATTTCAGTCTATTCATATCTATCTATCTATCTATCTATCTATCTAAGTTCATTCATATCTTTGTATGAATAATTTGATTGCTTCTATTTTTACCTTTACCCGAAGAAAGTGTATCAACAATTCTTTTCTACTTTGACAGATTTTCGTATTTTTATTTACATGTTGATAGAATATATTTTCCTAGATTCTGCTCCAACTGCTCCAAAATTTCATTTCAAACTAACGGATAAGACCATTTCAACCATATAATTATGAAATCTAGTGGCTATGAATAGCCTGGCTTAATTAATACGTTAATTAATGTTTCAAATATTAATTAATAAGTTTTTCTGTTATCCAACTTTGTATCAAATTTACTATTGTCCACAATTTTAGCAAATCTCTTCATTTGCACAATAACGTAACGGAGATTGTTGTCACTTGCCAGTTAGCTGATGGTGGATGATCAGTTCATTGATAACGAAGATGCAATTTAGACTATTCCACTTATTAATTTGGGAGATCTCTAGAATTGGCTTGGATTTGTTGCCACGTGTCCTCTATAAATAGTGATATACCTCTCGGCTATTTGCGCCTCTATGACGACAATGATGATCGTGGAAGAAGACCAAATCTTGATACTTCGTCGCAAACAATATTTCAAGGAGAAGAATATGAATACCGAAAAGAATAAATAAAAAACAATTATCAAAATACAAAAATCTTGAAGTGGACATCTTGAAAATATGGCATGTGAGGATATCAATAATTCCAGTTGTAGTTGGAGGTTTCGTATTGATAAGAAAAGGTTCCGATAAACCTACTGAAGGAATTCCTGGTTAGCTCATGTGTTAAAGAAATACAAAAAATTGTACTCCCAAATTACAGATCACACATTACGAAGACGTGTATTTACGTAAAACGTACGTGATCTTTATGTTTTTTTCTTTACAAAAATGTTATTTAGCCGCGTTTCTGAGCTCGGATCTCCGTTTGTAACCCGGAAGGAAATGTGGATACAAGAGAAATCTAATGATAATAATAAAGTTTTCTTTGATTAACACAAAATCGACGCCAAATTATCAATCTATGATGAGGCTTAGATTAGCTAAGCCCTTATATTGTGGACTTAAATTGAGACAATTTCTGTATTTTATTTTCTCTTTCTTCAGATTTTAGAAAGTTCAAAAAGCAAAGTGTTTTTATAAATTCTTTCGTTTCGGTTTTTGACCCGTTTTCTTTGTTGTTCGTCCTGACTTTTTATTCTTTCAAAATAATTTTTATGTCTTCTTTTACTCTTCCATGTTCGTTGCGTGAGATGTTACCTTCTTAGTTCGTTTTCATGAGTTATCTTAACAAAGTTCTTTTTTTCAACGTTTTTTTCTATAGACATAACACCAACTCTATCCTGAACCAGCATCATATATGAAAGTGAAAGAGAAAAATGATAAATTGCAAACATTTAAAATCAAAATCATTCATTTTTCATTATTTGCATTCGAACTAATGTCCTCATCATTGTTGTTATTATCACAATAGTCCGCATTTTATCCTCTCCTGTCTTCTTCAGGTGTCTGCTGTAAAGGGATTTTAAACTGAACACTTTATTTAATCCGCGAGGGCAGATTATTCTCTTTCTGTTATCCTATGTCTAGGAGTATCTTTAATCCTACTTAGCTATTGTTCGCCCTATTTCCGACCCAGTCCAGGGATTGAACCCATATTTCCTATGTCACCACATTCACGAACCAATGTTTTAAGTCTATTGTTCCGTGAGACAATCCTAAACTTAAAACTACTGGATTAAACTTTTGGTAAATTTCGAATACTTAAATTATTCGATGAATGCCGGAGAGTAGAACGGCCGAAATGTTGTGATAATAAGAACAACGATCAGGACATTAATCCAAATAATAATAATAATAACTCCTAATCCTAGAAATTCAGACATAAAATAATTTCCTTTTTCTTACCATCCGCGAATTCTGGATTCAATTATTTGCTGTTTGAGTCAACACAAAACAATATTCGATTCTTAGAAAATACTCCAATTCCAATATTAACGTTTCAGGACCCGTATTCCTTGAAGCGATAATCCCAAATCATGGATTTGCATATCAAAACTTTTTTGTCTTACAATCATCTTAAATTCAGTCCAACAGATAATCAAATAAGAGAAAAATCTCTCAATCTGTACACTATTTTTATAGTCTGCCATTCTCTTTGTATAGAAAAATATCTAATTCCCCAAATAAAAAAAACACCTATAGAATATCGGCATAAAAACTTCAGCCTAAATCAAACGCACGCATCGAAAAAATTGTAGACACGATACAATTAAAACATGATACAATTAAAACATGATGCAATTAAAATATAATAAAATTAAAACATTTAGATACAAAACTCTGTAAAATTATTAAAAAAAAATGTAGGTTCTCATGACCACAATAGAAAATCACATCTACGTAAAAAAGAAGTTATTTTTGTTTTTTGCTTTCTTATATTTAATTTAATGATATGTTTTTGTCGTTTTACACAATTTATATGTTTGTCTTGTTTTTCACTTTACTTAATTTGTGTACTTATTTGGATTATTTTCTTTTACTTATTTATTAATTTATTTTTATTTATTTATTTTATTCCTTCGTTTATAGTTTTCGATTTTTAAGTAACGTAGTAAAAATTTGTTTTCGTGTCTACATTTTCAGATGAATTCTGATCGTTTATTTAGGAATTTTCATCAGTTTTTGGAAAGTAATTATAGCGATTTCTCCTCCAGACAGTTTACAGGTTTGGGATTTGTTGTTGTAGGCTGATTCTGTTTTCCTTATTTTCCAGGATATTTTTGCTGCAATTGTTTTTTTTTAATTTCTTATATATGTTTAGAAAGCATTGTTCTGATCGCATATTTACTGTTTGTAAATGATGCTTAGTTTGCGGAGTTTATTTGTTTCCAGGATCCTTCAGTTACTCATTTGTATATTTTTTATTCGTTATCTGCTGATTTTACAGTGGCTTGGTATATTACATTGTTCGGCAAGCAATTGCCGATTAAGAAACCATTCGTTTTTGCTCTGCGGTTACTCAAGGATTTGGCTTGTGCAAGTGATTTTTTGTTTTCCTGTTGTGCCTTTTTATTATCTATGTTAATGTGTATTTGTTAAATATCATGTGGAGAGTGATTGGTGGGGAGAAGTGTTTGCGAATGAGTTTAATGAATATTTTTCATACGCTTATTCTTACGTTTTTGTTGTACGGTTGGTTGAAATGTATGATGTTTCTTTTTCTGTTTGCATTTCTGTCTGGTGTGTGATGTGTATGTAAATGTTGCCGAAAATTCTTTTAGGGTTGTTGTATAATCTTTTAGTGAAAGCATCATCAAAGAAGCCAAGAAAGAGTTGACTGAGGTACATTTAAAAACCATGAATGGGTTGAACCAATCCATGTGAGTAAAATTGTGGATACAGACCCGTTAGGTAGCCATCGGTGGTTATGCTAGCAAGAATTCCCAAGTCATCGTGACCAATGGTTTAATATATCATAGCCTTATTCAAATATTGATCATACCAGATTATGTTCTCTTTCCCAGAAACTAGAACTAAGGTCAGCTCAGGATAGATCCCATATAGTGATGGTTTAATAAAACAGTGCTCAATATAGTATAACAACGCTATTAAGTATATATTAATAAATATACATATTATCCACCATCGCTGCACACACACACACACACACACACACACACACACACACACACACACACACACACACATATATATATATATATATATATATATATATATACCGGACGCTCTCGTCATTTTCGACTTATGGGGGTCAAGGTGTTGAGTTCTTAGAACCAACAGCCAGACTACACGGATATACCATTTGATTATAATGGTGAAAGTTTGTGAAGAACCAACCATACACTTGCAAGTTTCTTTTTTTATATATAGTTAGATAGATAACTATTTCACAATGAAGAAGCATGGATAGAGAAAGATGGGATATTTGACGCTACAATGGGAGGCTTTGACGGTCGTAGCCTACGTAAGAATAGGTATATACTTACTACACGAACTAAGCAAAATAATACATAGAAATGACACAGAACTCTACAGGGACGACAGTCTCATAATCTTAAGAAACTGTAACAAACAAAAACATGACAAAACTAGAAAATCAATAATAAAGATTTTTAAAAATAACGGATTCGACATACATATCAAAACTAACCTAACGAAGAATTTCTAGATGTTATTTTCAACCTACAAAAACGCACATATAAACCATTCAGAAAACAATGATACAATGATAAACCAATCTATATACACACATCTTCCAAACACCCGCCTTCTATAATCAAACAGATACCAAAATCGATTAACCGCATACTTTCCGACAATTCCTCAAATGAATTCATATTTAACAAAGCTAAGAAAGACTATGGAAGAGCCATGAAAGTCGATTCCCAGCAACACTCACATACTCACCACAGAACACAAAAAAGAGCAACAGGAAAAGAAATATCATATGGTTCAACCCACCGTACATACAGCAAAAACGTAATAACAAACGTAGGAAAATATTCTTCAAACTCTTACACAAACACCTCCCGGAATCAAGCACCCTGCACAAAAGATTCAACAAAACACAGTACAAATCAGCTACAGTTGCACCGAGAACATGGCACAAATAATAAAAAAGGACAACAGGAAAACTATCAACACACTACACGAACAAATTAAACCCACGTGTAACTGCAGAATAAAGAACGAATGTACCTTAAGCGGTAATTGCTTACAAAACAACGTAATATACCAAGCCACGATGAAATCACCAGATAATGAAGAAAAAGTATACATAGGAGTAACTGAACGACCCTGGAAACAAGGAAATTATTCACACAAAACATATTTCACAAATAGTAAATACGCGAAGAGCACAATGCTTTCTAAGTATATCTGGGAGATTTAAAACAAAACGCACCTCACACTAAAAATATCTTGGAAAATAAGGAAAAGATCATCAGCCTACAACAACCAATCCAAAACTTGCAAACTTTGCTTGGAGGAAAAAATAGCTATCATTACCTTCCCAGACCAAAATAAATTATTAAATAAACGATCTGAGTTCATCTCAAAATGCAGACGTGAAAGCAAATTTTTACTACGTTACTCGAAAACGGAAAAAACTAAAATAAAATAAAAATAAACAAAATGACAATGAAATAAGCAAAATAAATTAACCCAAACAAATTACCAAATCACACCTGTTAGAATAGACGAAATCAATGAACCCAAATAAATAAAGTAAATAATAAACAAATAAACAAACCATTGTGATCAAAGTATTAGTTAGACTATAAAAATCAAACGAAAAATCGGAAGAAAAACATAGCTATAACTGTTATATAACGATAAAAAAATACTACGTTACTTAAAAATCGAAAACTGAAAAGAATAAATAAAAATATACAGTATAATACAAACAATATAAAACAAGTAAAATAAATTAATCTAAATTAATCCAAATAAATAAACAAAATAACAAACCGATCCCGATAAATTAACCGTTAGAAAAAACAAGTAAAGATAATCAGTCCAAATAAATAAATGAAGTAATAAACAAATTAAAAACTGCTCCCGCCAAAATAATAGTTAGAATAAACTACAGCAATCAACCCCAAAGTTGAATAAATAGATTTAATTATCTTCCCCAACCAAAACAAAACTATTAAATAAGCGATATAAACAACTTTTTACATCGTCAAAGCCTCCCATTGTAGCGTCAAATATCCATCTTTCTCTATCCATGCTTCTTCATTGTGAAATAGTTATCTATCTAACTATATATAAAAAAAGAAACTTCCAAGTGTATGGTTGGTTCTTCACAAACTTTCAACACACTAATCAAATGATATATCCGTGTAGTCTGGCTGTTGGTCCTTGAAAATTCCAATGCAATGATCATCGAAAGTGACCCTTTATCGCCATGGGATTCAGTGGTCAGGCCAAGTTATTCGCAGAATACCCAGATAAATGATCTATATCACTCAACCCGAGCATAAACTGAAGAAGAGCTGTAATGACTGATTAAAAGTGTCTCTTGCAGCCTGCCTTATAGATGATCCCGAGTGTGAAACCGCTGCTTGTGATCAAAATAACTGGATGCTTACATTTCATGAAGGCAATCAGATCTTCCAAGAACATGCAAGAGTTCGACAAATATCAAGCGTGCATCTAGGAAAGAGGAAATCACTGATTCAGCAATCCAGTAGTTTGATAAATGTGGCAGAGCATGTCTCTCTAACGCAGGTCTCATTAGCCACAGTAGAACTTTCGCGAATTATGATCATTACTACACTGGAAATAACTTAACCTGAAGAAAATGCCCCGGTTTCACCCGTCATATGAAAACCCACGAGCAACTTTATCTCGTATGCACTAAGCATTTCAAGTCACTTTCTGGCTTCAAAAAATGTATCAAACTTGTCAGTGATGGTCATACTCGATTAACGAATCGACGACCCTTCTCTATGTACTTGAAGTTTAATCAAAGAGCACATAAAGCACATCTATATCACTCAACCCGAGCATAAACTGAAGAAGAGCTGTAATGACTGATTAAAAGTGTCTCTTGCAGCCTGCCTTATAGATGATCCCGAGTGTGAAACCGCTGCTTGTGATCAAAATAACTGGATGCTTACATTTCATGAAGGCAATCAGATCTTCCAAGAACATGCAAGAGTTCGACAAATATCAAGCGTGCATCTAGGAAAGAGGAAATCACTGATTCAGCAATCCAGTAGTTTGATAAATGTGGCAGAGCATGTCTCTCTAACGCAGGTCTCATTAGCCACAGTAGAACTTTCGCGAATTATGATCATTACTACACTGGAAATAACTTAACCTGAAGAAAATGCCCCGGTTTCACCCGTCATATGAAAACCCACGAGCAACTTTATCTCGTATGCACTAAGCATTTCAAGTCACTTTCTGGCTTCAAAAAATGTATCAAACTTGTCAGTGATGGTCATACTCGATTAACGAATCGACGACCCTTCTCTATGTACTTGAAGTTTAATCAAAGAGCACATAAAGTTTTGTTTGAATAAAGTTTAGGGATTTTCTCTTGTTCTCCTACAGCAAGTGTAAATAATATCTATTTTACAACATTATTCTTCCGTTTTACGATCACTTTGGTAGTATTTGCCCACAGACCATTGGCGTCGGGATGGGGTCACTACTTGGGTGAACTTTTATTGGCTATTATAAGTATCGCCTAAAAAAGCAAAATCATTACGAACAAAAGCCACGAGAATAAAAGATATATCAACGATATATTCCAACTTACTAAAATAGATTAGATAAAAAAGCATAAAAACCTTTGAAAGTATTTCCCTTATCCACTCACAAAGAAATCATCAATAATAAAATTCCCTTCCTTGATGTCTTCATAGATTCTAATAGCCACACTTTTACTACAAGCTTAAATGAAAACCAATGTCTCCATTCATATAACAGTGAATGGCCACTTCGATCTAAGCGAGCAATGATAAAGTCTGAACAACTGGGCACAGCTGATTTCATCTTCTCACCTATTCTATGATGATGAACTCAACAACATCAGAACAAACACCAATTAACAATGCATTTCAACATTGCTGAAAAAATAAAAACTTGGTTTAAAGAAAATAAATGAAAAAGGTACGCAATTATAAGAAAAATAATGAAACTATATCGCAGCAACAAAATACATGTGAATGATAGAAAAGAAATAATTGGCAAGACGTCTGAAGTTATTATGAAGATCACATAACCTTCAATAACTCGAATTTTCTTTGAACATTTTTTGTCAGATTTTAGACAATTAATTTAAACGTCAAAATAAAGCTTGAGTTAATTTTCTTGGTATTTTCAACAAATTTTATTACAATTATTTAAAAATGCAGGTTGACGTTATACAAAACTAGACAAACACTTTTTACTTCAATAACAATATTAAAAATCATCAAAAATTGATCAACACCTATAACAGAATAAATAACAAGCCTACATAAGAAGACATCTTAATATACTTAGTAACAGCCAGCAATCTATTATCCATTGATTTTGTGAAATTGTTTACTTCACCAAGTAAAATTTCCGATTTGGTGGTTTTCATTGCTTCCCATTAGTCTGCTTAGCTGTCTTACTGTTTGCGCCTTCATATAATTTCATATTCACAATTGACCATAAATTTTCGATCAGATTTAGATCGAGACTTGATTGTGGCCATTCCATTATTTTCTTTCATGTAAACCTTTTACACTTGAAAAGTTCACAGGTAAACTTAGATACCCGAGAAGGATTATTGTCGTGCAAAAATATACACTTCACTTTGAAACTTTGATGAAAATCTTGTCCACGAAATCGCAATGGTTAGCATTGTTCAGTTTATCTCCTTCATCGACTTTGGTTCAATAATGGTTTGGTTGACAATTCTAGCCCAAATCATCACAATGCCGCCATCTTTTAGCCACAGGCACATCGATATCGGTTAAAATCCATCCTTTGGTACACCCATTAGGTCCGTTGAGTATCACCTGATGTTCCCGTTAAAATTATGTAATTTTAAAATTATGTATTTTTTGGTCCAATTGAAAGCTCTTAAATATTTGCTTTATTGAGAGGAATTTGCAGAGAGGATTTCTTGAAAGATCACAATTTGTGAAGAGTATTCTACACCTTTTGTCCTCATTTCCTCAATTACGACCTATTCAAAGATCTAATTACTGGTAATCATTTTTGTTTCGCTATAAATCACTTTAGTTTATGTTTCCTTCAATGAGACAAATTCTTAAAGTCTTTCTCTTTACGTCTAGTTTTCATCTTTCTCATATTTCCAACAGTCCTCTTTATCGTTCGTTGATCTTTCGATATTTCGAATAGTCCGAATAATGTAAATAATATTCAATGAATTGCACAAAAAGACTGCAAACGCTTGAAGCCGTAATCATACAAAACTAAAATACCTGCATTAAATATCCTACAAAGAAGAACTTGTGCATTAAGTAGATTCAATATCTACTAGACGTCGTCTGCAAGGGACGAAATTAAGAAATCAAAATAATTTCAGTTTAGAATGTTCATAACACGAAATGCCATGATGTAAGTTCAAAGCCATGGTAGATTATTTGGGGGAAAATGAGAAATGAGGTATGAGCGGGTTCGAACGTTGAACCAGGAAAACTTTTATAGATCTGAGATCACATATCCGTTATACTGTAGGAAAACCAGTTAAATAAACATTTTTGTATGAATATAAAACTTTTGCTGATATATATATATGTGATCGCAAGGGTGTGAAAACTTACATCAATACAACTAATATATATATATATATATATATATATATATATATATATATATATATATATATATATATATATATATATATATATATATATATATATATATATTCCTGTTGTGTCAGAAATAATGATAAAATAATGGCTATTTGAAAAGCATGAAAGAAAAGCCAGCCATATTCAAATTGTTCAATACAAATACTGCACCATAGATTCTGAACTTTTATGCTTTCATTATTGCAAATTTATTGCTAGAAGATATTTGCAAAATAAGTAGACAAAAGATTGTAAGAATAAATCTAAATAAAAAATGGATTGACAAATATTCCTGCCAGTTTCTGGGTTTTGCAAGAGATCAGAGTATGGAATACACGGTGACAATCACAAAGAGATGGACAATAATGTTTGTTCCATTCAGTACTCACAAAGAAATAATCAATCCCGACATTGGCGCTGTTTGGTGTCCTCTCGGCGTTTGGAAAAGGATTATGGATGGTGATAATTCCGTTATCCATTGCTTTAAATTTTTTTTCGTAGGATATATTTATTTGTTCGTATTTATGTGTTCCACGCCTTACATAATACAGGATGTGCAATGTTGTCTCCTGGATAACGGCTTGGGATGAGAAACTGGAGAGCTGAGTTCCAATTCCAGTCGGGTTCATTGCATTCTTCACTTACACGAAAATATCTTTGGAAAATATATGAATCCATCTCTTTTCTCCCCCAGCTATGGATTGAATAGCAGGACAGATTGGATGACATATTCTTGGGTGGCAACCAGTTTACCGCAGAAAGAAACAGCAAACCTACTGCGGGAAAATCTTCTGCCAAGTCAGTCATGAATCGAACGAGGCATGCGTGTATCACGTCTGGCAGTGTTAGGGTTAAATCTAACCCTAACCCTAACTCTAACTCACTGATTTATATGAGGTTGTACTGAAAATTTCTTCGTCCCATTAAGTAGTTGACAGTTTTACTGTTGAAATGTTCTAATGAAGTAACTTTCGAAGTTATTGAATACAGAATGTTCTAAGGGACTATTGCTGAGGCGATCTTAACTGAAATTGAATCGTTTCTTGGGTTCGCTGTTGTTTAAAAGCATCTGGATAATCTCCCTGCAATGGGATTATCAACAGTTTTAGAAATCCATCATAGTTTTATTTTACAGAAATTTTATTTGCGCTGCAGGTCAAACTACGTTGGTGCTGCTTCAGGTGGCTGGGTTTTCAATTCAGAATTTTCCTTCTCCTAGACTGGTTGCCAACGGCGGCTACTGCCCGCTATTGGATCCGTAGCTGGTTAATATGAGAAATGGCTTGATACCATTCCCAAGGTGAGATGTTCGGAAGTAAAGTACCTATCCAGAATTTAACAAAGACTCGCCGCTTTCAGTTTCCCAGCCACTCACAAATTAACTCCTTCTTCTTTTATGTGCCATGTCCCTTCAGGACGTAAGCGATCATGTCTCTCCACCAAGTGTTTCGAAAAAAAAAAGGTTCACTGCTTTTTTTCACAAGAAACCAGAGTTTTTTTTCACGGTAAGATTTTTTTTTCTCTCCCCTTCAAAGTTAAATGATTTGTTGAGTGAAAAATATATATTCACATAAGTCATTTGTGCTTAACAAAGACTGTTAAATATTCGAGTCATATTTGTGCAAAACCACAAAGAGGTTGAAAAAAAAATTTGCAAAATGATTTTTTTGTAACAAAGAAAAACTTGGATTGACTTTTTGGCTAAGAAATGATATATTTCTTGTTTGTGTATTAGTTGAGCAAACTAATTTTATTAAGCAAGCCTTGGGAAAACTGATTTTTTAATACAAGTGTAAACTGTATGGTGCGTAAATTGAATTCGTACCATGGACGCAGAATTAAGAGAGTCTCTTCTTCAATTGTTCAAATTTCAAACGGAACAAAGTTTCGCGTTGCAAAAGCAACAACTTCAACGATAACTTGAAAGTGAGGAGAAATTTTAAAAAGAGTTGTTGGAGCAACAGAATGCCCAAAGAAAAAAAGGAAGAAAGATTTGAAGAAAGACTGTTACAACAACAGAAACGCGTCGAAGAAATCTTTATGAAAACACAAGAGGAACAGAGGAAACTTCTGGAGGCAACACAGTTAACGAATGCAAACGAGAATCATAACGCATTCTCCCAGACGGCTGTGTGGAACGATATTGAAAGTTTCAATTATAATCCAGAAGACGATGTCACGTTTGCTCATTTCTATAGAAGATATGAGGATATTTTTGTATCGGATTGCGGTACATGGACAGACGCTAAAAAAGTTAGGTTTCTGCTAAGAAAATTGGGAACTGCCGAGCATACAAAGTTTGTGAATCTTATCCTTCCAAAAAAGACCAGTGAGTTGAACTTCCAAGAGACAGTTACTCTACTAACAGAACTGTTTTCTACAAAAACTTCTCTTTTTCACAGGAGATATAAGTGTATGAATGTCACTAGAAGAGAGGAATATGATTACAGTACTTATGCAAGTATTGTAAACAAGCATTGCGACGACATTAAACTGGAGGAATTATCATCAGATAATTTTAAATGTTTAATATTTGTGCAAGGGCTGGTTTTAGGTAAAGACGCTGAGATCAGGCGTCGTGTTTTAAATAAACTCGAAAAAGAGTCGAATTTAAAACTACAAAGCTTAGCGGAAGACTGTGAACGGTTTGTTGCGTTGAAACAGGACAGTCGTGACATAGAGGAAAGCGGAGTGTCGCACATTAAAAAGGTCCATCAGAAGAAAAATTTGACTTCAAAAAATAACCAGAGGAAAAGATCCACCTGGACCGTGTTGGAGGTGTGGAGATAAACATTGGTACAATGAGTGTCCCTACAAATTCAAACAATGTGACAACTGCTACCAGAAGGGGCATAAGGCATCACAATGTAGGAAAAAATCTGGTAGAAAGAAGACATCCATTAAACTCACGAAAATTGAACCTGAGGAACGAAATATCCGGAAATTTGTACAGGTCAAAATGTTTAAAAAGAAAGTAAGACTACAGCTTGATAGTGGGCCTGATATTTCCATCATTAATGTACAGACATGGAAGAAGCTTGGGAGACCCACTATGATTAAATCACATAAAACAGCGAGAAGCGTCAGTGGTGAAAAAATCACCTTCGAAGGAGAATTATTGACGAATATTTCTTTTCAGAATAAGACCGAAAAAGCAAAAACTCTTGTCATGCAAAAATCAAATAACCTTTTTGGAACTGATCTGTTCGAAAAATTTAGACTATGGGATCTGCCTTTAAGCTCTTTTTGTCAAAAAGTTGAGGATTCGAATGTGGAGGCAGAAAAACTTAAGAGGGAGTTAAAAGAGAATTTTCCAGACGTATTTACAGGCGGTCTTGGAAGGTGTACAAAAGCGGTAGCAAAATTTGAAGTCAAAGAAAATTAACAGCCAGTGTTCAAAAAGATAAGAAATGTTCTATACGCCGCTATAGAATAAATAGACGGTGAATCAGAAAGACTCGAAAACATGGGTGTCCTCGAAAAAATTGATCACAGTAAGTGGGCTACGCCAACAGTTTACATCAAAAAGAAGAGCAAGGAGATTAGGGTTTGTGCCGATTTCTCAACAGGTTTAAACAATGCATTAAAGGATCACCATTATCCCCTTCCGAGCCCTGAAGAAATATTCGCGAAACTGAGTGGAGTGAAATATTTTTCTAAAATCGACCTCAGTGACGCGTATTTACAAATCCCAGTCGATCAGGAGTGTTCAAAGCTGCTATGCATCAATACCCATAAGGGATTGTACAAGTTTAACAGACTTCCTTTTGGGGTCAAAGTCGCCCCTGCGATTTTTCAGCAAACAATGGACATGATGTTAAGTGGGTTGGACTTCGCAGTAGGGTACCTGGACGATGTGTTAATGAACAGCGCTAGCAAAGAACAACACAAAGCTCATGTAAACCAAGTATTCAAAAGGATCCAGGATTATGGATTTAAACTGAAACAGAAAAAATGTACTTTTTTCATGGAAAAAATAAAATACTTGGGGCAAATCATCGATGAACATGGAAGAAGGCCGGATCCAGATAGATCGAGTGCAATAAGGGACATGCCTGCTCCAGAAAATATTGCATCTCTACAAAGTTTCTTAGGTTTGGCGAATTATTACAATGTATTCGTGCCAAATATACATAAACTAAGATCACCCTTAAATGAACTGTTAAGGAAGGACCAAAAATGGGTCTGGACGCAAGAGTGCGAAGAAGCATTTCAGGAAATTAAAGATATATTAACGTCTGACTTGTTTCTGGCACATTATAATCCCAAGCGTGATATTATAGTTGCAAGCGATGCCAGTGCCTATGGTATAGGAGCATGCATACTACACAAAATGGATGATGAAAAAGTAAAACCCATAGCCCATGCATCCCGTTCACTTTTACCAGCCAAAAAGAACTACTCGCAAATCGAGAAAGAGGCGCTAAGCATTATATTCGCAGTAAAGAAATTTCATCGTTTCTTGCACGGTAGACAATTTCTGTTACAAACAGATCACAAACCTTTACTAACGATTTTTGGATCGAAAAAGGGACTACCACAACATACGGCGAATAGACTCCAAAGATGGGGACCATTCTTCTGAATTACAATTTTCAAATGGAGTATGTACCATCTAAAAAACTTGGTCATGCAGACGGCTTATCAAGGTTAATACCTAAGCAGACAGAACCATTGGAGGATATGGTAATAGCAGTCATTCAAGCGGAAGTTGAAGTAAAAAATACTTTATGTGACACGATAAGAGAACTTCCAGTAACGCTTGATGAGATTAAGAGTAAGGCAGAGGTGGACGAATTTATTATAAGCACGAAAGAAAAAATCAACAGTAACCAACTGGATGAGGAAATTTATTCAATTTGTGATAACGTCCTGTTATATAGCGACAGGGTCGTAATTCCTACGACATTACAGAAAAGAATGCTCAAGGAATTCCATGTAGGACATCCAGGCATATCAAGAATGAAAAGCCTCATGCGCTCTTTCGTTTTCTGGCCAAACGTGGATAAGGATATAGAAGAAAAAGTCAGGGAGTGTAGAGGATGCGCATTAGCTATGAAAGCTCCTCCGACTCAATTCGGATCGTGGGCAAAACCGGACCGACCTTGGTCGAGAATTCACTTAGATTTTGCAGGACCGTTAGATGGTTTCTACTATCTCATTATTATAGACAGTCTAAGTGGCCGGAAGTACTGAAATGCAAGAACCCCACATCCGAGGCAACTATCAACTTCCTGTATGAACTATTCGCTAGGTTTGGAGTTGTAGACTGCATTGTCACAGACAATGGAACGCAATTCACGTCTACCGAATTTAAACATCTCTGCGAGGATTATCTAATCGAGCATATAACCATTCCACCATACCACCCAAGAAGTAATGGGCAAGCGGAGAGATTATTAGATACGTTCAAGAGAGCCCTGAGAAAAGCTAGTGGATCACTGACGGATAATTCAATCCAACAGTTCTTACAAGTTTACAGGGTCACTCCGAATGCAAACATCAAAACGTCGAAGACACCTGCTGAGGTCATGTTCGGACGCAAGGTTAGATCAATTTTCCACAAGTTGTTACCAAACCAGGATAGGCCAAACCTAAAAAAAAAACGATAACAAAAAACGGTATAAAGTTGGCGAAAGAGTCTTCTACAAGATTCATAAGAAATAATAGGACCTTTTGGGAGTCCGGCACTATTGAGAAACAAATAGGCAACATGGTCTATAGGATTAATGGACCAGATTTCGTGCACAAACGTCACACTAACCAAATCCGGAAAAGATACTCGAACAGTGAGGTGACCAGATCGCCCGAGGGGGACATCATGGACACAGTGTTTGATACTTTTCAGGTGCCCATATCAGAGACAGCTCCTGAGAATAGGAGGTCAAAAAGAAAACGGAAATCAACGGAGTTGATTAGGGTGAACCCAAAACAAAAACGTTATTAACCCCCAGACGGGATATTTTCAAAGGGTGGTGTTACACCGGCCTTTCTAACACAAGGGAATTACACCGGTTCTCACTATATATAATGCCAGTAATACCTACCCGGAGTGTGTAAGCAGCGACAGTACTACAACTGCCTAGCTGAGTAGTACCCGTTTCCTACCTTTGTATCTGTGATGTTAAATACACTTGTTCCTTAAACCAACCTCGACTTGATTTTCTTCTTTTTACTATTGTGCCACGACACAACAATATATATATAGTCAAACCTAATGAGCCAGACAAACCTACCAAGGTTTCACTTAGGCAGATCGTCAGATCTGTGCGATTATTTTCGACAGACTTTCATGTTCCTGGCTCTTTTTTTAAAAAACTTTTTTTTCCCTTCGAGATTGATTTGGCTATTGTTAAATCAAGAATTCGAAGGTTTTTCGACACGAGTATAGTTACCTATATATATATATATATATATATATATATATATATATATATATATATATATATATATATATATATATATATATATATATTGTCATCCACAGACAGAGTGTATCTTCTGTTTCAAAGCTCATCAGTGTGGCTAGACATCCGTTTGCCTGAAGCCGGGATAGAAACGCGACTGATTCAGTGGGAGATTCTACCCCTAAGCCATTGATGCACGGCAGGAACGAAGGTTAATTTAGACGTATTTATTTTTACATAAACACGCTAGTGATTGGAGAACTTGATTCTTCTTACTGAAGAGAATTGCATCAGCAGCACTAATAATCACTGTTTACAAATTCACTTTTCTCCCCGAGAGTTCAACCGAAATAATTTTTCAGGAGCATGTTTATATATTGTCATCCACAGACAGACTGTTTGTCTGTTTCACAGCTATTCAGTGTGGATAGACATCCGATTGCCTCCAGCCGGAAACATTTATAAAGTGGATTTTTAAAAATATATATTATTCATTATTTCCCATATTTTTCCTAAACGCGTCACTGATCTCGCGAGCTTCATCAAGCAAAGAGTGGTTATTTCCACATATTAATTTTCCTTATATTTTGAGATGTTTAACCATTGTTTTTTGTGTGTAGTAATAAACCAGATTTTTCTTGGACTTGTGGCGAAATATTCTTCTGCTTAAGCGGTAATAAAACAATTAACACTTTTCTCTCATATAAATTATAAACTCCCTTATATATATATATATATATATATATATATATATATATATATATATATATATATATATATATATATATATATATAATGTAATTATCTTAAAGTGCTTCAAGTTCTTGTGCAAAGACTGCGACATAACTTGAACGTGTTTTGTTGAAAAGTTTCTTTCTTTTCAGCAGTCTGTTTTACTGCAGTCCTCCCCAAATCTGAATCGATAATTGATCTTACACCAAAACATCGAATCAGACGAAGAGTGATGCCATGATAAGAAGATACGCGTTTCCCTAGAAGAGCCGAACACGACTGGACTAAAGAAACCTGGAACTGAGTCTGATTGAAAAAGACTCAACTTTTGCTGAAAGCTTTGTACGAAAAGGAAATTTTATAATTAGTAAAAACAACCATGAAAACACACATCCACTCTCAATCAATTCATTTCCTCTTTCTTTCTTTCTTTCTTTCTTTCTTTCTTTCTACTTTAATCTACTCATATCTATCTGTGTGTGTGTGTGTGTGTATGTATATATATATATATATATATATATATATATATATATATATATATACGCACACACAAAGTGTTGACTTCAATGTTCACCTATATATATATATATATATATATATATATATATATATATATATATATATATATATATATATATATATATATATATATGATGAAATATAGAAAAGACAAAGCAAAATCCGAATATGTGAGTTTACTGTTTAGTTTGTTTTTTGCTTTTTTCTGTCAGGAAAAAAAAATAAAAATAAAAATAAAAAACAGTAAACTCACATATTCGGATTTTGCTTTGTCTTTTCCACATGTTCATCATATATATATATATATATATATATATATATATATATATATATATATATATATATATATATATATATATATATATATATATATATATATAGGTGAACATTGAAGTCAACACTCAGAGGCGACAGGCTGTTTCATGCTAGACGCAAACGTTAGGCCGCCGCAATCGTTAGGTAGGTTATATATATATATATATATATATATATATATATTAATTTCTTCATATATATATATATATATATATATATATATATATATATATATATATATATATATATATATTAATTTCTTTTATCTATCTTAATCTCTTCATACCTATCAAGCTATCTCTGTTTAGATCTGTATATCTAACAATATATATTATCATTCTATCTTTTCTACATGACACTTTTTCTCTGTGTATATGATGATGCTGTCCATAATGTAGTAGTCCCATCTCCCACTGACATATGAATCCTATATTGCCATGTAGTAGACGTTGGTATATTTCTCGACTTTCTTTTCTTCTTTCAATTTTTATCAATCTTTTTCCATTTCTCTTTTACCTGAAAAATGTCATGTTTATTTCTTTCATAAAAAAAATTGTTCAATCTCCTTATCTTCATAAGTTTTTGGAATATTAATGTTTTTTTTCTCAATTTCTATTTACATCTTTCATTTTTTTCTTTTGCGTGGTTCTCTTTCATTTGATTTTTGCTATTCTCTTTTATTTCTTTCTCCGTTGTCTTTTGCATAATTCTTTGTTTTCTTTTATTTATTTGCTTGTTCTCTTCCATTTCTTTCTCAATTCTCCTTCATTTCTTTCCTTGTTCTCTTTCCTTCACTTCCTATTTTCTTTCATTTGTCTCTCGGTTGTCTTTTATTTCGTTTCCCTACTCTTTCATTTCATTCTCTGTTCTTTCTTCTTTCTTTCATTATTCACTTTCATTTCATTCTCTGTTCTCTTTTATTTCTTCCTCCGTACACTTTCATTTCTTTCACTCTTCTATTTCATTTCTTTCTCTGATCTTCTCCATTTCTTTCTGTTTTCCTCTATTTCTTTCTCCGTTCTTCTTCATTTTTTTGTCTGTTCTCTTTCATTTCTTTCTCTGTTACCTTTCATTTTTTTTCAGTGATTTCTTTCATTTCATTCCCTGTATTCTTTCATTTCTTTCTCCTTTCTCTTTCCTTTCTTTCTCAATTCTCTTTCATTTCCTTCTCTGTTCTCTTTTATTTCTTTCTCCTTTCTCTTTCCTTTCTTTCTCCATTCTCTTTCCTTTCTTTCTGTATTCTCTTTCATTTCATTCTCTGTTCTCTTTCATTTCATTCTCTGTTCTCTTTCATTTCATTCTCCGTTCTCTTTCCTTTCTTTCTCAATTCTCTTTCATTTCATTCTCTTTTTTCTCTTTCATTTCTTTCTCCATTCTCTTTCCTTTCTTTCTCCACTCTCCTTCATTTCATTCTCTGTTCTCTTTCATTTCTTTCTCCATTCTCTTTCCTTTCATTCTCCATTCTCTTTCATTTCATTCTCTGTTCTCTTTTATTTCTTTCCCCTTTCTCTTTCCTTTCTTTCTCCATTCTCTTTCATTTCCTTCTCTGTTCTCTTTCATTTCTTTCTCCATTCTCTTTCCTTTCTTTCTCAATTCTCTTTCATTTCATCCTCTGTTCTCTTTTATTTATTTCTCCTTTCTCTTTCCTTTCTTTCTCCATTCTCTTTCATTTCTTTCTCTGTTCTTCATTTCATTCTCTGTTTTCTTTCATTTCTTACCTTGTTCTCTTTCATTTTCATCCCTGTTGTCTTCCATTTGTTTTTCTGTACTCTTTCACTTCTGCTTCGTTAATTTCTCTTTCTTTCCCCTTCAATTTCTCAGTTTGTTTTCATTTCACTTTCTGTTCTCTTTCATTTCGTTTTCTTTTCTCTCATTTCTTTCTCTCTACTCTTTCATTTATTTCTCTCTTCTCTTTCTTTTCTTTCTCTTTTCTCTGTAATTTCTTTCTCTCTTCTTTTTCATGTTTTCCTGTTTCCTTTCATTTCTTTATTCCCTTTCATTTCTTTCTCTGTTCATTAATTTCTCTGTTCATTAAATTCTCTCTGTTATGTTTCATTTTTCACTGTTCTCTTTCATTTCTTTCTCTGTTCTCTTTCTTTTCTTTTCTTGTTCTCCTTCATTTCTCTCTCTGTTATCGTTCATTTAATCCTTTCTGTCATTCTTTTTCCGACGCTGTGCTTTCTTGTTTTCTCTTTCGTTTCCTTTTTTTTGTCTTTGCATAATATTTTTCGAACTTTTTTAGAATTTTAAATATATTTATTTCTGTTTCATAGTTGTTTGTTTTTATACATTTCTTTCTACTTTTTTTCTTCTGTTGTATTTCATTTCTTACTTTTTCTCACTGTTGTCTTTCATTTCTTTTTCCATTGTCGTTTTTCTCTTTTTCTTTCTTTCTATACCTTTTTTCAGTTCTTTCTTTCTTCATTTTCATTTATTTATCTCACTGTTATTCCGTTCATTCTTTCAGTTTTCTTTCTATTTTAAAATAAAAAGTGAGAGCAATATTTAATTATCTTTGCGTTCTTCACATTTTCGTCGTGAGTAATGGCGGCTTCCTTTCCTCGGCAATTAACTCTTGTCGTGTGAAAGTATGAATTCTGTTTTGTATATCCTTAATAATTAAAAGAAAAGAAAAATAAATATTAGGAAGCTGAACTAGCCTACATACTAACTACATATTCACTTAGTGGCGTCTTATAATGCCTGCAGTTACTATGACATCGGAATATTTTATTATCAAAAAGGCTAGATCTAGTTGTAAGACCGATATCTATATAAAGTCTCTTCGTCTTTCAAATTAAATAATATTTATTGTATTTGTTTATTTTACTTGTTTATTTCTTTCTCCTTCTTTAAACATTTTCTTTTTTCTTTCATTTTTTAATTTATTTTTACATTTATTGATTCTTTCTTTTCATTTTCGTTCTGATTAATTTCACATGGACATTTACAACTCTGAATTCTAATTTTTCGTTCGTCTATTCGTATAAGCCAGAGTAAATCTTTAATCTAATTAATTGGAACTTGGTTTTTTTACTGCTCGTTCATTCAAAGTTTAATTTGATATTTCAAGAAGGAAGGTGACTATAATTCAGTTCGTAATCAAAGGATGCAAAAAAGAAACGGCATATTTGGCTTCTCTGCATTAGGAAGATACACTTTTCATGTAGATATCCGAGTTTCATGTCACGTCAAAAAATATTATTTTGATATCTTCACTAATTTCTGAAGACATTCAGCATAATGAAAGATTTTTTTTCATAGTCATACAAGCTGATTGGTGTCAGTCCAAAGTTGAAATAAAAACACAATATACTTGTTACATTAAATATATAGTGCAAGGAAGAAAGAGAAAAGAAACAAATGCAAGAAAAACAAAAACATGTAGATTCACCTGGAGATAAACTAAATTCTCAGTCGTATATTTATTCCAGACGCGGGTCGTTGTTTTAAAAGTTGAGTAAAACTAGTAAAAATAATAAAATGAAACTTTTATTTCAGATATCAAACAGCAGAGGATTTTTGCTATTTCTCCAGTCGGAATTAAAGTGGTGCGTTATACCGGGTTGTGCATTTGTTATATTAAGTTCTGAAACGTTGTATCTTAGAAGTGATTAAAGATATCATACTGGAATTGTCTGAGGTTTTTATAACACTATTGGACTCTACATTGAGCAATAAGAATGTATAATTACTCTCCAAACTTAACAGAAGAATCATGATGAAATCGATCATTTAATGAAAATGCCATGTTCATCATTAATTAACCATAGCTGAGGATAGGAAGCTCATGAAGGCTAGCAATTAAGTTCAAATACATATATATTCTTCCAGGATCATTTTCCAACTTATTCAAGATGATATTCGTCCTCTAACCTAACTTTCTGTCCTGTAGTAACAAGGTGCCTCATACGATTCATGTACGATTTCATTTTCAAGTCTTTTTTCACTGCTCTTTAAATTGCCTCTATTTCTGAGATGAGGTATTATGTACATTATTTACATTATTCGGACTATCGTCGCCATATTTATTACAACGTTTCGGCCGTTGTACGCTCCAGCCTTCTTCAGGTGGTTGGAATGTCCAACTGAACCCTTTATTTCGCTCACTGGGGTAGAATTTTCTAGTTCCACGTGCCATGTTTAATGGATGTCAGTTATCAGTTATCTCCGGGTAATTTCCCTCTGAAAGTTCTCCACTGCCTTAGTCGGGTATTGAACACTCATACTCTTTGGGTCCTGTCACTGGATCTAACTAAAGCCTTTATCCACTGTGCCATGTGTCTTTGAGGAAAATTAACAGGAGATAACTGATAACTGATATCCATTAAACATGGCACGTGGAACTAGAACAGTCTACCCCAGTGAGCGAAATAAAGGGTTCAGTTCTACAATTCAACCACCTGAAGAAGGCCGGAGCGTACAACGACCGAAAAGTTGTAATAAATATGGCGACAAAGATGAGGGCAATAGTCCGAATAATGTCTTTAAACTGCCATAGCTGAAACTCTCCTCTCATGTGTCAAACATGCTATGAATTGAGTTGGATCTTTTCTAATTGATCTCTTTAGCTCTAAGTTGGAATGATTATCCCTCTTCCTGTTGTGACCTCCTGATTCAGTTTTCTTCTCTACTGTTCGCTCTTTTTAAAACTTATTCACCGTTCTCTTGCTGGTCCTTGAATGGACAGAATATGTTGGTAACATTACTGAAGGCCTGAGTGATCTTCTTCCTCTCACTACTGGAAGACAGTGGGGCTGATACAAAACGATTTTAACCTGTTATCTTCTAGCTGAATAAATAAAAGCGTTTTTTCAGTAATTCTTACGATAAATGGTGCAAATATGGCTAAATATCATATGTAAAAGCCTGGAAAAAAGAAACTCAATTAGCCTAGTGTTTTTTTTCTACGCCAATTTTGATTTTCTGATAAATTAACCATATATATATATATATATATATGTATATATATATATATATATATATATATATATATATATATATATATATATATATATATATATATATATATATATTACATTCACTTACGTGCTTCTACCTCCAACAATGGGTAAATAGCAGGACAGACTGGGTTCTATAGCCTTGGATGGCAACTGGTCTAGGAGAAGGACAACTCTGAATTCAAACCTCCTGCGGAGGGTCGTTTGGGGACCTTGTGACATTCGTTGCACCAGGTCCCTGTATTCGTCCCTCCAAAAAGTGTGGATGGCCCTGCACAAAGCCTTCAGCACTATAATCAAATCCTGTGTGGGTGTCGGGCTTTCAGTTTCTGGGAACTGATCTGTCTGGCCCTCATACGTCGAGTTCGACGGGAGAGTCCATCATATATATATATATATATATATATATATATATATATATATATATATATATATATATATATATATATATGGTCACTTAGAGAAATAGATGGTTGATAATTGGAGACAAAATATAATGCAAGTTTCGAGTATAGTTCAGTACTAATTGTCTAACTGACCTCACTTGTGCATGATTAAACAAGATTTTCAAAATAGCTATTTTATTAGAATGTTCATTTTATCATATAAAGAACGGTTCTTGTTTTTGAGAGGAAGTCTTGGAATATGTTTTATATCCTAAGCGTGTCGGAACCTCTGAGCAGATCATGAATTTTTCATAAAGCGAAATAAGATAACATGAAGCAAAGCGTTGTAAAGTAGACATTATATTTGGAAGAACTTGTCTTATTTGCCAATCATTTGGCGATACGTATTTGCTACAAAATGATAGACGCTGTCATGCATCCAAATTACAGGTCGATATTCTTGTTCGGTGAATGGGAATGTTCTGTTCCTTCATATGAGTCAAGCGATCATTGTAACCTTGTACTAAAAGAGTTTATCTAGATTCCTTCAAGTTGCTGTAAACAATTCTATTTGAATCTCCCCGATCCTTTTTCCAGTAGGTTCCGTCGAGCCTGAAAGGTTGAATTCTCATCTGTATCTTGTCACGATTTACGTCATTTTGATATGTTGTAATAAATCGATTCCTCGATGTCAGTAACTCTATTATTCCAAAATATACTTTGCTCTTTGGAGGGAAAAGATAAATATGCAAACATAAAAATTCCTCTTTCAGCTTTTTACCGACCGGACAAATAACCCCATGCTTTGTCTCTATTCTCGTTCGCGTCGCTACACACAAAAAGTGGGAAAGGGTGACCGTACATCCCCAACGGAAAGAAAAGGTGAAATTAACGCCACGCAGAGAAATGAAAACACGAAACTTGTTTTCGGTATATATCTGGTTGTTTATTGCACGGTATAGAACGGAGGTAGGTAGGTAGATAGGTAGGTAGGTAGGTAGGTAGGTAGGTAGGTAGGTAGGTAATATTTAGGATAAATCCTGTTACTTCTGTCATAAGAGCTTAACAGGTCAGATTTCCCTTCATATGTCGAGAAGATTGACTCTCTTCTACCACCCTCTGCCTTTTTCTACGTTACGATGACTGGTAACTTGTCTATGGGTAGCATCGGAACTCTCTCTTCACGGACGACATGTACCGACCAACGGGCGATTTCGGAACTATCATTAATTCTAATTGCGATATAAGCCTGTGAGCAAAACTTTCTAACTTCTGGTTTAGTTTTCCACCTGTTCTCGAAAGGGTTTCATTTATATATCTATTCTTTTATTCCTTTTGGTCAAGTGGGTAGCCACTTCGAAGATCTTACATCGTAAATATTACTGCTGGTCATAAACATATCACAATCAGATAAAATCAATTAGAGCCCATTTAACTTCGTGCGCGTTTTAATGATTGTTGGGTTCTATTGTGTCACAAAGACAATTGTATGTAAAAATTATTAGAACTTATGGCTTTCGAAAGTTTCACTACAATTGTCTGATTGCCTGAGTAATAAAGTGCTGAGTTAACTCAAAAGATACATCTAAGATTCTTGACCCCAAAGTTGTGAGTTCAATACCTGGCCACAGCAGAGGTGAACAAAAACTTAGAGAGTTGAGTAAAGGGAAATGTCTGTAACTGAGATATTCAGAAAAGGCATGGTACGTGGAACGAGAACAATAAAGAAAGGGTTCAGTTCGGAATTCCCACGTATATCACGTGAAGAAGGCCGGAACACACAACAGCCGAATTAAAGAGGAGGACAGCAGTCGAAACAATGTATGTAGTGTAATTAATCCAAGACCTTATTTGCAACTTTAACATCAACTTTACGCACACAAAGACAACGTAAAAGATTGGCATTTTCTTTTTCTTTTCTTACCAAAAACGAATTAATCTCCCAGACAGATGTAACTGTTTTTTAAAAGCGTTTAATTGAACAGAAGCAGTATTTTCAGTAGCATAGTGAAATCTGTACCAATTCCAAATTAGAATGCGACAGATGTTTCTCCTGCAAAGACATTAGAAAAAACGGTATTTATATCTGCTTAGAAAAGACTTAAGAAGAATTTGAATAACACTAAGACTGCCATGTTATTTTCATATACTGAGATAAACTGTAATCATAATTATATGTTTTATTTTTACTTTTTGTCAACGATTGTTGCCGTGTTTTTTTATCACAACATATTTATCTTATCCGTTTAGAAATATAAACACTTGAAGATAACTAGTTTTCAAAAAAGAATGAATATATTTTCATTCTGAATATCAAAACAAAATATTTAACACGAAAACCAATTTCCTTAATGTATATCTTTATTTTTGAAATGCGCTTCAGGTGCAGATTTAAAGGTCATTTGTTTTTGTTGAACCTAAGTGCAAGCATCTGACATGTTCTCACATAGATTATACTCAACACAAGTCCTCAGTTGGTCATCACCACTATTCCGGTGTTCTCGTTATGAATCATTTTCAATTTGAAACCTCTTCAAATAATTTTGAATAGTCGGTCAAAATTTGGTAAATGGTATCTACACGGATTACTTTTATTGATTTTGCCAAGCATAAACTTATACAATAGACAAAGTATCACATTCAACGGTTTGGTTTCTCTAGCTTGATTTTACCTTTATTTTCATTATACCTTTATTCTTCTATTTGTTGGGGGCGATCAAACTTCCTGTCTTTTTGAAATATCTCCTAACCCCTGACTCTTTTGAAAGTTATCTGCTCGGAATATACGTAATTTTTATTTTGGTATTTGATTTTCTATTTTCTTTGTTAAGGCTAATCAAAAAGAGAAAATAAAAATGAATTTATATGTTTGGCCACTTGATATACGAGTTTCTATCGGAAATCTCTCGAAATGCCCGAGCAGTGAATGTATCCGTTGATCGGAAACAACGCTCACATACAGCTAACGACCATTGGGATTGAATCTACTGAGTTATTCTTCATCGATCCATCTCCTTATATTCGATTATTATTATTAAGTTTTGGAATGTTGCGTTGGAACAGCTCTGCACTATTTGTGATAGCTGAGAAGTTTGAGCAGCGTGACTGCATAACAATGAAACTCGGAAAATATTCTATGAAAACTCCCGAAATAATTGTTATATTATCTGGGTTGAACTCTAAATTTAAGGTCAATAGAGTGTCGTTTCAAGGGGTTGAGCAAGGAAAAAGCACTAGAATGATATAAGAAAATGTGGGCAAAACTCTTCTATAACGACTATGTATGAAAAATTCATAATTTCTCTTACATGACTGGAATCAGTTGTGTTGTCTCACAGAAAATCCTAGTCCAAGTAAATTTCCGATACCTTCTTGTATATAAAGGTACTGATATATATATATATATATATATATATATATATATATATATATATATATATATATGAATTGGACAGAGTCCGACAATTTATTTAAAGACATTTTTGATGTTATTTAATACTGTTCATTTTTATGTTATTTAAATGTTATTTAATACTGTTTATTATAAACAGAGCATTTACTTAAATACTTGTATCTATAAAAAAAAAGAGAAAAAGAATGTTAAACATAGCAAAAATGTCTTTATATATATATATATATATATATATATATATATATATATATATATATAACAGTGAACATAGAAGTCCACACTTAGAGGCGACAGTCTGTTTCATGCTAGATGCAATCTTCAGACAACTCTCTCTCTCTCTCTCTCTCTCTCTATATATATATATATATATGATTAAAATATTGTTTTAAGGTATGGGTAACGTGCTCAATATCAGGTATAGAGCGTATGCAAATATAAAAGTGGATATTTAAGTGAACACCCAGCGACGACTATCTGGTCATGCTTAAACGCAATCGTCAGGCCATGTGCGTTGTGTTTTGCATCGAATATTTATATATGCTAGTCAATGGTCCATTAAGGGTAGGTCTATAATTCTAACGGTTATTTGGATGGCCTTAACGGTTATGTTCCGAATTATTATAAAGACTAGTGAGTGGAAATAATTGTGGGTCCTGATGTAGTGTTTTTCTGGCTATTTTATAGTATTGTTTGTTAACTTTTTCATTATTTTTATTGAGTGTTTTAACAGTTGTTATTACTACGTTTAATTGTGTACATTCTTAATTTGCTAATTTCTTTACTTATTGGTCTGAATTGATTTATTTTACTTATTAATTTGTTCCTTTTTTATTTCATTTTAATTTTTATTTATATTAGTATTTAGTTTTCAATATTTAAGAAACGTAGTAAAAATTGTTTTCGTGTCTGCATTTTGAGATGAGTTTTGATCGTTTATTTGGTAGTTTGTGTTGGTCTGGGAAAGTAATTATAGATAAATTTCACCGCCAAGCAGAATTTGCAGTTTTTTATTTATTGTTGTAGGCGAATGCTGTTTTTATTATTTTCCATGATATTTTGGGTCTGATTTGGCTTTTTGTTTTTACTTTTCCATATATGTTTAGAAAGGAAACGAAGATATCATCATTTATATCCAATGTAATTTCCCCTTGATTATGGAATATGTTGTCTCGGATGAAACGATAGATAATAACAATTATTATTATTAGTAGTAGTAGTAGTACTTAGGGATGTATGAGTATGGCAAGGGTGCTCAAAATTAATGTCCTGAGGACCTTAGCTTAATTTCTGGATTGGTTTCTAGGGATACTATATATTCCACAGAAATTGCTGCTACTGGTTTATAGCCGCAATAATTTCGCATTTTCTGGAAACAACAAAACCTAGACATATAAAATCAATTGAAATGAAAGTAATTCCAGTGGAAGAGGCTCGGTTATTTACTCTGCCATTTACAACGTTTACAGACTTTCATTTCAAAGGAAACAGATTAACAATGTTAATAGATCGCTTGAGAAAGATGTTTTATAATTGGGTTATCATGTTTTCCTTTTGAGAAATTGTCCTATCTTTTGGCGGGAAACATATAATCAATAGAAAACCTTCTGTATCAGAATTCCATTTTTTGTAGGTTCGAGCAAAATTCTTCGAAAACGGAGAAAACTAATTTACTTAAACCATTTATAAGTGAATGGTGTAAATAAATTAGAGCAAGGTTTTTGTTTTGCGGAGATTCCATTGCTAATGGAGTCTCGTAAGGCACTAAAGAATGCGTCAGGGGTCAGTCTGTGACTGAATTTCAGTGCAGGGTCCATTTCGGAAGGACAGGTTTTGTTGCAATTGCTTCATGCGAACAGCACTTCTCTGTGGGTGCTGAGGCTGCCCTCTGCTGTCTCGCTGGTCCTCAAGAGATGTTTCCCCCATAATCGTTTTCCGATAAAAAAATAGATAAAATATATAACGGTTGCTAAGCTGTTAGTCTAACCACCTGAAACAAGAAATAAACAGAGATAAAGAACCTGTTTGTTTTCAGTTTTATAATGTGAAAAAGATGAATGCTTTTTCTTTAAGAAAATGAAAGAAAGTGTGAAAAGTCGAAAACTGATTGAAGAAAATAAATGTTTTTATCGCGAGGCAAACAGGAAGACCAAAAACGACTACCATTTATCGTGTGATAAATAATCACTTTTGCTCAGTAGACGAAAGCCAGACGCCCGGTTTGCATCGAGAAGAAAAAAAAGAAATAAAAATAAAAATAAGTCTGTAACAACAACAATAACTAATAAGCAAAATGAACGGCGAAAATGAAAAGAGTATGTAAAAAAATGTCACCATTCCACGCATATTATGAGAAAATGGCGTCACTTATAATTCCTGTGTAAATTTGTCTTCAATTTCTGTATTGATATTTTGCCCAAATGTACTTTTTTCTTTCAGATATTTTGTTTTTTTTCTTTCAAGATGTTTTTGTTGTTTTAATTCTTTTATTTTTCTTCTTTTCTCTTCACTTTCTTCTTATTGTTTGCCATTTGAGATTCTTTCTTTTATCTTTTGTAGTTTTCTGCTTTATTCGCTGCTCCATCATTTTACAGCATTCTCTTTATTTCTTCATTTTTTGAATCGCTTTTGATAGTCTTTCATTTTCATTTTTTACTCGTTCCTTTTTTTGCTTTGTTTCTTTTATACACATTATCCTGAATTTTTCTTTTCCCATTACTTCATTTTTTTCCCATTAAATATTCTTCTCTCTCTCATTCCTTTTTTTCCTTTTTTTCTCTTCTGAGTTTTAATCGTTTAACTAGTTTCGTGCATTATGTTCGACATTTTTTCCATGACAAATCGCTTTTTGCACACATTTTAAACATCGACATATCTGATTTCTAACATGTATGATGACATGACATTTAAAAAGATGCAGCTGGAAGACTTAAAACATCAGATTAAAAAAATTATTTAAAAATAAAGCAAACCTATTCTTATGTTTGGTAATAATTTTTTTACTTAAAAAATCTGCTTCATACGTTGTGAGAAAGCAGACGAGGATCGTCATTAAAAAACAAAAGTAAATACAAAATGGCTGAAAGATCATCTCTCACTGGAATCCACTTTAACTATGTGGACGCACGCAAAGCCAGACGATGTCATCGAAAATGAGTGCAGGAATTTCTTTAGCATTGAAAAACGGTTTAAAGAGAAGTAAAGTACCATCAAATCATCGGGTATCTTTGTCCGATCCAGATGTATCGTTGTTCATGCCAAATTTAAGGAGATCTGAAGACACTGTAATAAATAGAAAACGACGGGTGCAACGCGAGATTTTGCCAACGTCACTTAACATCGATATATATAGAAAACAATCGTCATTTCTATTTGATTTTTCGGATGAAGAATTATCAGTATTTACACTATTTACTTGCGGACTGTGGTCCTCGTCTTCGTTGAAGGATGGAAGCGGACAAAATACCATTTGCTCTTTTGATACGCTCATATCATTTTAACTTCTTCCAGTGGGAATGTTTGATGGTTTTCCACAGTGTAATTTCTGGTGCAGTAGATGGAAGAGATGCCTACAATTTTTCTGTAGCATCTAATCAATATAATAAATGCCAATGTCAATGTCAGTGTGTCACACATTTTCGATTAAAGGGGCACAACTCTCAATAGCTCACTTCCTTTTTTTATATAATAAATGTCAATGTGACACTTTTTTCAACTTTACTCCTCGAGGCTCTAGCCCAACATATGACATTTTGGAATCAAGCCGACTCCGTGAGCAAATTGAAAACATTCTGGGCTGGATCCGGACCTGCAATTCTGAAATTATGGATTCCCAAGTTTTCATTACTGCGATTGTTTTCGACAATTTTTACGTGATTTTTTAATGAAGAATTTTTTGTACGATAACAAATTTTTATGACTTGGAAATAAATTTGGCAATAATCGAAATGAACTGCGAAATCCAGCGAAAGTCACCCAAATTAATTGACAGCAGAAGAATTATTGTTAAACCTTTGATAGGTAAGCTTAAATATTAATGCAATACTTAAATACAGCGAGCAATGTTGAGTTCCTCTGTAGTTTATTGTTGCCTATCGTATCTACTGCTCCTTGCTTATTGGGATAAAGGTCTAATCAAGAGCCCTCCATAAGAGCTAGTTTAAATGCCGCCCGATAAGGCAGCTTTTAAGCTAGTTTCTAATACTTTTATACTTCGCTGTAATTCTCAAAGCTGTTCTAACGGATTTTAATTACGTAGGTAGTTACTAAATAGCAATAACAGAACTGAAAATAAATCTTTGTTTTCTTTGTCGATGTTTAAAGATATCAGTTTACAAAAAAGAAAAAAAATGATCAATTTCCACTTTTTATTTAGACACTATTATTTTCACCGACACTAAATTTTTCGTGTTCTTTTTCACAAATCATTAATATTTCCATTAATTAGTCGATCCCACAAAGCAGGAAGTTCAGTTGATTTTGTTGTTATTTTCTTTGACAAAATGCACATTTTGTTATTAGCATGATGAAAATCTTTTAAATTAATTCCTCTTTCCATAACGAACGAACTTGAAAGTCTTTTAAGCTAAAAACACAAATTAACATAAACGTCTCTAATGCAGTGACTGATTTAATTATCATAAAACAGATTTAATGTTAGATTCGTGGCAGAAGTTAGCAAAAATACATTGATGATATATGCCGAGTTTTAAAGCCTTATGCAAACATAAATGGGGAGGAGGCTTAATGCTAAAGAATAATGTACTCAGTGTACTTATGCGCCACCGAAACATGTATTATGACATATATAGTTTGAAAAATTCCATTTTAAATAAAATGAGAATCTATTTTACCCCGATGAACAGGCATTGTGAAAAAGATTTTCTGTGACGATTGACTCTCCAAAGAAGTTAGACGAATTTACATTCTGAGATGTAGCTTAACTGGAAAATCTAACTCAGGACTGTTTTGAATGATCTTTCAGCAGTAGGTATCTGCTAGTTTTAATTACTTATAGATATCTCAACTTTAATTAAGTTAAAACTTAGTAACATTTTTCTTCTTTTGTTAATAGGAGTAAATAGGCTTTACTATCGCCCGGTTCATACTCCCATTTCTCTTGATCAGGAACACATGCCCATTCTTTGTTTCCTATTTAGAAAGGGTTTCCTGGTTCCTTTCCTCTTCTGAGTTCTTAATAGTCCTACTGTCATGAATCTTTTGTGGGCGGTTTCTGTTTACTGTTCCCGACTTGTAGTTAAGAGCCCGAAATCTTGCGTAGCGATTTGAGAGGCTACAGTCACATAAAATCGAGGTTTTTGCTACCCCGAGACTATAGACATGTTACCATCAGTTCCTAGACCGTACATATTACATTAGACGACCAATTACTACTAATAATCTCGGACTTTTTCTTACCGAAATAAAAAAAAACCTATGACGATAAACAACCAACGAAATAAACGTAAACCAGCTCAGCAAAACCTCAACCATTTCTCTCTCTAATATTCGTGGTTTTCGTACCAATTTCTGCAGTTTCCAGACATCCTCGCTCTATGCAAAACTAATATTAATACTGCAATCCCCTTCTCTGAATTCTAGATTCTGGGATATCTCCCTCTCCTTAGGAAGGACTCTAATGTCCACATACATGGCCTGGGAGTTTCAGACATCATTTCCAAACTAAGCTTCCACAAGGCAAGCAAGGGTGACGGAATCCCAGCCGTCGTCCTAAAGAAATGTGATTCCGAACTGGTTCCAGTTCTCTCCAAACTCTACAACAATTGCCTTGTTGCTTCCTGCTTTCCAGGTTGTTCCTGTTTTTAAGAACTTTGGAGAACCTTCTGATTAGTCTCTTACTGCTTTTCGGCAAAGTATCCGAGGCTCTAATCAATTCTGAAGTGGTTAGGCATCTTAATTTTTACGATCTACTCTCGGAAAAAAACAATATGGCTTCCGTTTCGCTAGGTCTACAGATGATGTGTTATCGGTGGAACATTGAATATGTATATCACACTTTTGATAATAACGGTGAAGCTCGTGCTGTGGCTTCAGATAACTCGAAGGCGTTTGACAGGGTTTGCCACGCTGGTCTTCTACCTAAGCTCCAGGACTACAGTATTACAGGACTATTGTTTTATTTAATCCAACCGTTCTTATGAAATCGTGAAATGAAGGTCATTTTGAACAGGCTCGCTTCCAGATCCTTTCACACAAAGGCTCTGTTTTGGGTCCTACGCAGTGTCTGCTCTTCATCAATGAACTTCCTGATGTCATAAGCTCCCAAGTAGGTATTATGCAGATGACGCAATCATTTACTGCTGCTTCAATAGTAAATCCATCGGAGATGACAAAGTAAAGCTGACTGTTGCTCTTGAAAATGACATCCAATCAGTGGTTAACTGCGGCAGGAAATGCCTCCAAAGCCACGATAGAGAAACTTTTCTGTCTGCCATCTTCATGGCCGATGCTAGGCTCCTGAAGAGCAGCAACACACACTGCGCCTTCTTGATTACAAGTTTTCAACTGATTTGAAGTGGAACGACTCCATCGAATCAACCGCTGCATCTACTGCAAGGAAAGTTGGGTCACTGTGTCGTGCCAGAAGGTTTTTCTCGTCAGAGTCTATTTTGCACATTTACAAATCTACCATTTGTCCATGCATTGAATACTGCTGCCATATCTTTTTTGGTGTTTCGGCTACTCAGCTCGAGGTTCTTGAGAAAATTCCAAAAGTATCCGCAGTGTAATTAATCTTGACGTGACATCCCGACTTCAGTGTCTTTTTCACCGACATGACATGACTTCTCTATGTCCTTTCTACAAATATTTTCATGGCAACTGTTCTGATGAGCTTTTTACCCTGGTGCCCGACTACACGAATTTAAGCGTGCTACTTGATTGGCATCTAGGTCCCACCCGTTTACTTTTGAAATATCTACATGAAACCACCATTTCTGCTCTAACAGTTTCTTTTCTCGTACTTCACGTCTGTGGAACTCGCTTCCGTTTAGTTCCCTGATAAAATACAATCTTCAAAAATACAACATCAATTGTCCTCTTCTGTCTTCTTGAATCTCACTCATATTTTGTTGTTTCCTCAATCCTCCCAGTACCCAGTCTTTTCCCTCACATTTACTTTCTGTAACCCCTGCGTGCTAGTGGCGTTCCCGCTTTGTTTGGGGTGAAATGATTGGAAAAAATGTATGTATATATATATATATATATATATATATATTATAATATATAAATGTGATAGATAAATAGATAGATAATAAACAAACCGTGATAGATAGATAGATAGATAATGAACAGACTTAGATAGATAGATAGATATATAGATTGATAGATAGATAGATAGATAGATAGATAGATAGATAGATAGATAATAAAAGAATCCAGACAGATATTGCAGCAAATAAATAGGCGAATATAAAACGAGACTTATTAAGATTAAACATAAGTGTTTTTGAAATTAAGAATTCTACTATGTTCTGGTTTTTGGTTTATATAGCTATATTTTGTAACTGTCCCTTCTTCCCCCCACCTCCTTATTCTCATTTGACTCATACATATCTGCAGTGTAAGGCCACATCTTCACCAAGTCTTGCTACTTTTGCTTCTATAGCAAGTAGTTTTTTTACGGGATGGTTTTGTCAGTCCCACGTCTAACCGATCCAGAGTTATCTTTTCTCAGACTTTGTACCAACCGAAGCTCGGGAACTCAGTCTTACTTGCTATTTAACTGCTATTTAACTCGTAGCTGCGTGAGAATAGATTTATGCATTTTCCACGAGTATTTGTGCGAAAGTGAACGCTATGAACTCAGTCGAAACTTGAACTAGATGCGCCAACTCCACTTTTCGTGCCAATCGCCGTCAGAGTAGGCACACAGCTAATTATCAATTCTTAATCGGTTAAATAAAGAGGACATCTTGTTTTTCATGAACGACGTCTCAACCTTCTCTGCTCGTAAAATGTCTTATATTTACGTTGTGTTCGTATCTTTTCCTGCCGAAATCTATTTGCTAACTCTATGGTTGATTGTCAAAGACTTGTAACATTTTTTAAACTTTATTTTTTTTATTCTAACACGCAGATTGTTTGATAAATTACATCACAAAGAATGTATAGATCACAAAGGACTGTTTGAACTGTTGAATAATCTTGACAGATGTGCGAAGCATATGAAAATTATCCAGACCTATATTCGGAGTAAGCCGCCTGCATACAGACAGAAAATGAATGAAGTAAATATACAAAAATAGAAAGGCATTTATAACTGGGCGGGGGGGTGCCTCGTCGCCTGATTTATTCGATCGATTCGATAGTGAGGGCGATTCTCAGAGGATTACAAGTTCTACCAGGCATTAACAACATAAGGAGATGAAAAAGTGTTGATAGAAGACAAAGAAAGGAAACTATATGAACTTCTACAAAAGGTAGTGCAAGAAAACAAGAAGAAAGGATTAAACTTCAATTGCAAGAAGACGGAATGTCTGGTTGTCATAAAACGGAACATCACAACATGCAAATCACAAATTCAAGATACCAAAATCAAATTAATACAGCCATTAAAATATCTATGAAGAAACTGCGACACCGAAATCGGAAGGTGCCTTGGCATAACGAAAGTTGCCTTCGAAAAGCTAAGCAAAGTATTAGGAAGCCGTAAAATTTCATTCGAATCAAAGAAAAGGGTAGTGTGAACTGTTAGGCAATATCAGTCCACCTATATGGCAGTAAATGCTGGACAATTTCCTCACAGACGAGGAAGAAATTTGAGGCGATGCGAAATTTGATTCTACTGAAGGATGCTGAGAATACCATAGACAGAATATGTGAGCAATGAAGAAGTTTTAGAGAGAATGGAAACAAAAAAGACACTAACACTTGAATTAGAAAGAGAAAGTTGAAATTTCTAGGGTGCATAATGATGAAAGAGGGTCTTGAAAATTTGACACTCACGGGACAGATTTTGAAGGCAAGAGGGATAGAGGAAAACAGTGTGTAACCTACCCAACAAGCTCCTTTAAATATAGTGCAGAACAGTTTAGGAGAGATAGCGAAAGCATAAAATTTACTAGCAGCTACAAAGAACAGTAAATTGTGGAGAGAGATAGTTACCAACGTCCTGAAGTTATGCGCCAGCTCTGAACTGAACTATCTGAACGTGACAGAAAGCAAAACAATATAGTTGCATGTATAAGATGCAAAATTCTACTCGATGTCACCGGCAGGCTATTCAATGAATCAGATCTGTAGTGGCCAGTCAGAAAATACGGTAGTCAAAAGTTTCTCAATCATTGTATAATACTACCAACATTATAGCCACATCATGTTGAAACACCGAATCCCGTACGATCAACGAAGTTAAGCAGTATCGAGCCTGGTGACTAACTAGATGGGTGGCTGTTCGGAAATACTTTAAGCTTGGATTATCGGGTGGTTTAATGGATAATAACTCGGAATTTTTAACCAGAGAGCCGAGTCCCAATTTCAGTTGGGTACGTTTTATTCATTTAGGCGCAAATATTCTTGGGAAATATATGAATCAATCTGTTCTATTCCCAACTATGGGTTAAATAGTAAGACTTCTATCACTGAAACTGTTATTATCTCCCAAAATAAAATTACTTACAAAATATTTAGATTTCCGCATTAAATAATCCATCGGGGTGGCAAACCAACATATTGTCTCAGAAATCCTAGTTTACCTGGCCCACTTTCCAAAATATTAACAAAATAGCCAAATATTCGATTTATTTTGAAAGGTTTTCTTGGTGAAGCTGAGAATTTTGTTACCACTTTCCTCGTAATGTGGTTGTTTTCACTTTGACTTTTGAGAGACAGATTAGTAGTTTACTTGTTCTTTCTCAAGAAAAGACACCGGACTTGACACGTTAAGAAATATGAAAAATATACGATCATTGGTCATACATCCTTGGATCAACTGTAGTTCAACATGAAGGGATTACACAACAGCTGAAACATTATCAAGTCCTGGGTATGACGATAAACTACATCCGGCAGCAAGGCATCTGATCGGGAGGTTTTGTGGAGCCTGGAAACAATTGCTGCTATTCCCAGGTCCAACCTGAATCGAGGTTGTAACACGTGTTAGGGTCCCAACTATGGACAAATAGTGAAACCCTAAACAAAACGTAATGAAAGTATAAAGATACATTTTATAGTAAAAATGCCAGCAATACCTTTATATGTAAAAAAAATACTTATAGTAAAATTAGCAACATTACATTTTTAAAGAAAAATGTCTATCAATACATTTTATCTGTAGTTGAAGGCATTAAATTGCGCTCAAAATATATTTAGTTGCCATAAAAATTGTGTTCAAATTATTTACATTTCGGCATTGAATGACCAATGGAGTTTTATATGCTGCTAAACAAAACCAAAACAAGCAACATGAAAGAACTCTTTTATGACATGAAGCCATATAATATCCTGCAATTTCTCAAAGAAATCAAACTGCATTCCAAAATATAAATCCAATAAAACTACAACACAAAACACACAAATCATCGCCTCTAGTAATTATGTTTACACAAACTTGTATATGCACAAAAGCTGAGTATCATCTACCATGTATTCAATTGTGAAAGCAGAATAACATATATAATATTTTTATTGCTACAAAGCTCCCAAGAAAATTAAATTTCGACATGAAATGATCCATGAATGCGTTGATGGGCCGTTAAACAAGCAAACAAAAAGACAATCAAACAAAAAAACAAACAAACAAAAAAAAAACAAACGTTATCCTAATAACAGAAAAGGATGGCGAAATCCAACTCATAGAATTCTAATCTATAGTCATTTTCTTTCTTTTTATGGAAACGTTTTTTTCATCGACCAAATTTTCACTGCAAAACTAGATTTGTTCGTAATCAAAATAAATGAATATTAATTCTAACTGGAAGATTTTTAAAATATTGACATAATCAACTTCACCGTTTCTTTAAATAAAAATTGATTTCAGAGATATTGATGAGAAAATTTCCCGAGATACCGGATAGAGATGGAACCTTAGAATCAGAAATTTAAGAAAAATAAAATGTCTTTTTATCGTAAGCTGAAAATATCAGTTAGGCAATATCGATTCGTTAAAGTGTGACATTATATTTCAATCTATTTCGTTATTTGGTGGAAATGTGTCTTTATATGTTTCCGAGATCATTCACTAATTTATTAAAGAAAGTCGAATATTTAACGAAAAAATATCCTTCCCGCCTAATCGGAAAATAATCGAATAATTTTTATTTTATTTTCTTGTTTAATAGTGTGCGCAAAAATCGATATTTTGTTTATTAAATCCGAATCTATCAGTTGTATTCCGTTTCTTTCTTTTTTTCTTTTTTTGAAGTGAAGAGTAAAATGTTCAAATGGCATTTAACAAACGCGTTTAGAAATTAGCTTTTTTTTTTACACATAGCAAGAAATTTTATTAACTCGGTGATGTTTACTTTTTTTGATATTTTCTATTTTGATGATACTTTTTAGATTGTGGCTAAATGTAATGGAGATTTAGTTAATTTGTTAGCGTAAATCAGATTTTTCAGAGATTAAATTAAACGTGATAGAAAATAAAATGGATACTAAGTTAAGTGAATTACCCACATAAGACAATAAGAAAATAATTTAAAATACTATTCTAGAACTAAAGAACTCCAATTGCGAAATAAACTCTGTGACAATTTAATTTTCAATATCATTCTCTATAATCTGAATTTAAAACATATGAAACATTTATATTCGGTTTTTCATCATCGCTTGCTTTAATTCATCATAACCAAAAATACTTTTCATCTCGATTCTCTCTCTCGATTTCACCGTAAAATTCATTATTGAAACCTGTAGATTATATAATTGTTCTATTATATCAGAAATGATTCTATGAATATCGACCAATATCTTTCTTCTTGATTTGCAATGCATTTTATATTAAAACCAAAAGCAATGTATTTTCCTTCTACATATAATCCTTATTCTTTTAGTAATATTTGCATGGACTTCTGACTGCTGACATTTCCTTTCATCATGAGTTTGAAGTTTTACTATAGCAAAATCATTAGAAGTGCGTTTACATCAGGCATATTATCTCAGTAATGCGATGAAGTCATGACCATTGACCTGACTTTGAATGCATTTTATTAAAAAAACAAAAACAATTATCAATGCATTTACATAATATAATACAAAAATAACCCTTTTCTATCAGTAATGCACATATTCATTTCTGACTACCGACATTTCCATTAGCACTATTGACTGGCACAACTGTCACATTCACGATCCATAACTTCTTCAGCTCTCAAGCAAGATTCACATACTTATCAATCTTTTCTCCTGTTGGATGTACTCTGCAGTTCACTGGAACAGTGAAATGAGCTATCGACCACTTTTGTATATAAAAAGGAGTCTACCGGAGTCAGGGTGATCGAGTCAACTGCATCGTATGTGCTTCGCCAGGGTTACATACTACATTGTATAGTCGGGAATAATGCCTAAGTATTGGAGTATCCAAGAAACAAACAACATACCACAATAGTCTGTCTGATCCGCAAGACAATTTTACTCACCTTTACGATAGGACATATTCTCTGGTCAGCGGCTCACAGTTTTCTCTGAAATATTTTGACTTTCTTATTTGTGTCCTGCTACATGACTTCACTTTCAGCCTTCGAAATGGTTCAGCCAATTTTGTAAATTTTTTCTGGAATCGTTCGTGTGACTCATTGCGTTTTAGAGATTTGTGTTTTATAATCTTAAAAACTTGATTGAATTTCGTACATTTTTTCGTCATCCTATTTTCGCTGTTTTGCTTTTATTTACAAAGTGCATTTAATTTAAGAATCACTTTGTAGCCGAAGAGATTTTTCAACAACAAAAAAAAAAATGAGATCTTTCGTGTTTCTCTTCAAGCGATTGTATGTTATTCGAGATTGTTGCAGTAATTATTTGTAAGCTGGGGAAGACAGCTTTTTTTTCTAGAGTGAAAATCTCACAACATTGGTGCTTTCAAGCGACAAGAAAAGAATATTATTTGCATGTCGTGTGACATTATAAACACAAAAATGTTCCGAGCTTTTTCGACATCAGCGTAAATTCTCAAGTACTTTGTTTCTTTTTCTTTCCTTTTTACAAAAAGACGTGGGGTGTTCTACATCTTACAGCTTCTGCATCAAAAATCTGAAACAGTCAATTGTCCCACGCAGGTTAGCTTTTAGGTCACATGTCATTATCTAAAGGTCACAACATGTCAAAAGTGTTCCTTTGCCCAAAGAATTTAACGGTCACAGTTATACATTTTTCTGTGCACAACGGAAATATTGTGCAGTGCTGGTTGAGATTCGAATTCACTATAATAATTGTGAATCGATTCGCAAGACAAACTCGTTAACCATCACCTAACGAATGTATCATTTATTTTGGTTTACTACTGTTTATATTGGCAGCAAGTTGACTGCAGACTGGTGGAAAATGAGTTTAATAAATCAACAAAAATAGAGAGTGCTGTAAGACAAGGATGTGACTTCTCACCAGACCTATACAACCTACACAGCGAGGTGATTCCAAGCTCATTAGAAGTCCTACCAGGATTCATTATGGGCACCTATAATCTTAACATAAAATATGAAAATGACACAGTTTTAATAGAAGACACAGAAATGAAACTAAGAGAACTGCTACAGAAGATAGAGAAGGAAAGCGAGAAGAAAGGACTCGAGATCAATTGTAAGAAGAGAGAATTCATGGTTGTTAGCAAAAAGGAACAACCAAACACTTACAAATCAAAAAAGTGCACCAATTTAAATATCTGGGAAGTGTTTCAACAGAGGAAAGAAAATGTGACATTGAAATCTGAATGTCCGTTGGGATAGCGAAAAATGCCTTAGAAAAGCTAAGGATTAAGAAATAGAAATATTTCGCTATGGCAGTAAATGTTTGACAATCTTCTCACAGATGTAGAGGAGCCGTGGCAGCAGAAATGTGGTTCTACAGAAGGATGCTGAGAATATCATGGACCGTGAGCAGTTCTAGAGACAGTGGAAACAGAAAGGACACTTATACTTAACATCGGGAAGAGACAGTTGAAATTTCTAGGGAAAAATTATGATAAGGAACGAAGACTGACAAATGTCTACTTACAGGACAGAATGTATGCAAGTGGGACAGAGGAAAGCAACACACAACCTACCCGATGAGCTTGAATGAATGGATGGAGGGGCAGTTTTTGGGAAAGATAGCAAAAAACAAAACATATTAAGAGCTACAAAGGACAGTTGATTGTGGAGAATCATGTTCATCGGTGTCCTGAAGGGACACCGCACATAGAAGAAGAAGAATGTTCACCTTATACAAGTCCCAAGGGTCACTCAAGGTAGAGTAATACTAAAGGTGGTCGTTGCGTGATCGGTAAAAATAAGGGGCGCATTTTAAGCGGGTATGTTGGAAAGATAACGGTTTACCCTGTCCTTGAAATGGTTAAGATTGTAGTGAACGAGAAAACACCCTCTCGGGAGTCTGTTCCACAAAGTAATAGTTCTTGGGAAGAAGCTGCCTGTCGGTCAAGATCGAATTTACTGTACGAACCGATCCTTCTTCAAGACGATTCTTTTTGCCCATTTGTTCCAGGCTAAACAATAATCTGAATCTACTACACACACTTTCCCCATACTTATAATGCTTACATTATATTTCTTTCTGGCAAGTAAGTTTATAGTTTTAAGTTTATTGTATACGTTGTGTTAATTTCAAATAACACACCGTCATTGTGTTATATTCTAGATTTTTTTACTTATTTAATATATTTCCTAAGTTTATTCCTAAATAGATCGAAATATTGTTTTTTTTTATCCTATCGCTACCCTTTCTAATATTTGTAGTCGTTTTTAATAATTTATAATATTTCGGTATTATCTATAAATATTTCTATGATTTCTTGTATGCGTTTTTGTGTTGGTCAGAAATGTGCAATTTAATAGATATCGACTAAATAACAAGTTAGTATACAGGATAATGTAGTAATAGCAAGTTAGCATACGGGATAATGTAGTAATTTTGTTACCAATAAATGAGTTATTTGTATTTTTAATATTATTAGAAATCATATTGTAAGTGGGGATGAAAATTCATAAACAAGATCAGATGCTTAAAGTTTTGATTTTGCTGCGATTGTGTTTTTTCATAATTATAATATGAAATGAGTATTTTAGTTTTCTTGTTTTTGTCAATAGGTTAAATGAATTAAGATTTTATTATAATTTTTTCGCCTGATTTAGTTTCGGTAAAATGAGTTCATATTTAATATTATTTTTATCATATGAGTTATTGTATATTTTTCTAAGATTAAATGCTTTCGAAAATTATTGTTAACATTTGTTTTAATCTTTTAAGTTAATTTTGTGCGAAAACATTTCTGAAAGACAATCCATTCCTAAGGCAGATTGCACGCTAACATATGATATTCCTCTTTAAGAGCTCTGATTTGATAGGCCGTATATACCTTGTCCTATCATCCTTTTGGTTAACTAGCTCCACTTCTTTTGTCAAATAGAATACCTTCTAAGTAGATTTTTGGAAAGACCAGATTTAGCTCGTTTTATTTTACCGTATTGTTTGAACACCTTGCTTTTGATGATAGTTAAAATATTTACTACAGTTAGTTATCTTTAAAGAAACTCGTCAATTTTGATCTGATCTCACAGTCTATGGTTCCTTATTTGGAAATGTCTCACGTTTTGTAAAAAGTTGAGGTTCAATTGACACATAAAGAATAACAGACATCTTTGGGGTTATCGATCTTTTTTCAATGCTATAAAATATCTGATTAAATGCGCTTTATTCTACTTAAAGCCAGCCAAGCCTAAAGCAAATTCTATCTTGAAAAGTAGCTGTCTCATCATTTTTTCATGACAACTTGTGACCTTAGGTTACATGAATTCGATTGTTTCACCAGATATAGAGTTTAGTTTTCTTTAGTCGTTTAGATTTTGAGATTTTAAGAAAAGGCCAGCATTAGATGTATATTTTGCTCGAACAAGTTTTTAAATCATTATTTGTTCTGTTTATTCCAGCAATATCATAAACGTAGTTTAATTCAGAATGAAGATAGACACTGATAGAAAAGAGAGAATTGCACTCTAAATCAACTTTCACAATTGAAGTAATAACCACGCAAAAAAATAAAAAAATAAAAAAAAACAAAGCTAAGAGGATATCTTGAAAATATCTACAAGTCGAGATAAATCAACTTCTATGTAGAAGAAAACATTAAACTCTAGTTCAGTTTTCAAAATAATTACAGCAATATCAATCCATCATAATAAATCCGATAAGTTATCGCGTTGAGGACAATTCTTGAAATGACAATGTCTGTGTTTAGAATCGCTGTAGAATTACCATAGGTTAATTCCGGAAGATTTATGTATTTTATTGAATCTTGCTTCATCCAAAAGTCTGCAAGGAGGGGAAGTTTGATACTATCAAATATTTTATTGAAATCGATAAAGTATATGTCCACTGGTAAACACTAGATATTTTCGATAATTTATTCAAAGTATCAATTCAATAATCTCGTTGTCTGGATGATAGGTTGGCTTTTATATCTGCAAAAGAGACAGGAAAATAGTTTATACACGCCGCTATTATATACATGAAAAGCTTATAGACATGTATCAGTAGGCTAGTTGGTCTATAGAACATTCAGAGACAAATAGCTTTTTTTGAAGAGATCAACCATGATCCTTAATCGTTGTAGGTACAGTGATCCCATATTAGTGTGCATTTGAAAAGGTATAATAAGCTATTTATTAGTCTCTTCCGATTGGTGGTAATTTGACTAAATGTTGTTTAATCCTGAGCTCTTAGCATTTATTGATAGTCGACTGAACTTCACACTTCGCTATGACACAAAATCGGATCTTCTGTTGCGTCATCACTAGAAGGTGTTACTGCACGATTGAAACTTTTATAAAATTTTGCCCAAACTTCAAAGATGTCATTTTACCTTCACGATCCTTTTTACTACAGATGATATATTTAGATTTTGCTTTTAACTTTTTCAGTCTGGAATTATATTGGCTACGCGATGAAAGTTTGCTAAAAGAGTCGATATATTTTTTACCATATTTAAGCTTGTCTTTTTTTTTACTTGCTTTTTGTTATATCATTCGTTTCTTCTGAAATCTATTTTGGCTGGGTTGTATCTTTCGATTGATCTGGGCTTTAATCTTGATTGCCGAGACAATCTTTTCGCTTAAGGACATTTGGAAAAATAAAAAAGTGATTGCTTGCCTCTATCTTTAAGAGATTTCTGAGATTTAATATATTAACCATTGAAGGTCATACCTGGGTACGCGTTTCTATTTCTTAATCCAAGAAGCGCTCATATTAATCTTGCTTCGTATTATCCATTGGTCAGAGATATAAGAAACGGTGACAATAATATTTGTCAAGTACACAAAAGCGAATAGAATGTTTGCGTGCCAAAATGAAATCTATTTGATTTTTAGTTTTCCAATCAGAGGAAGACCAAGGGTGAAATTTACAAGGAGTTCACCATAGGCATAAGCATTAAAAGGAATATGTTGAACCGTAGCACATGGATAGATGATAATGGCGGTCACCTAGTTTGTATTTGAAATCAACTATGCTTACCGGTATATGATTTACTATAAATTGCATCCTCTCATAACTTTCGATGGCTTCATCATCTGAATGTTCTGTTATTAGAATATAACATTGGATGGATGTCATTTTTGAAAACTTTCAAGTCTCTCAAAAACAGGTTCATACTAATCAGCAAAAGGTAAACAAGATTTATCGCAAAAATTCAGTAGTTTTGGATTTAGAAATACAATTGCCAGAAAAAGTAATTGATAAACAGATCTTTCAAGAGGTTCAATTTTACTTTCTGATAATTCAACGGCAAACCAATTTCAATTTTTTAACGTTAATTTTCTTAGCTTCTAAAACACCTAATGTATGCAATGTTTACACACTCACACACACACACACACACACACACACACACACACACATATATATATATATATATATATAACAGTTTATATATATATATATATATATATATATATATATATATATATAATGGAGTCTCTCGTCGGTTTCGACGCATGAGGATCTGACAGCTTAGTTGATTCAGTTATTAAATTTTTGCGATAATCTTAAGTGGCACTTAAGGCCCTCTAGTGATTTACAAAGGAGGCTACATATTCAGCAAGAGTGAGGATTGTTAGATGAGATCATTGTTAGATTGGATGACCTATTAGATCTTGCTCCCGCTTCCTGAAGATGATTCAGACAAGCAAATTGAAAACAGGTGAGTCCACTAAAACACGATGATTCTACTCGCTCCAAGGCTAAGCGCTCAAGGGTGTTATGTGATATATTGACTACTGACAAGTAAGTAGATGTGCAACAAACGTACTACTTCTACCCAATGCCCCCCTATACACATCAAAATTTTTGGTTTTTTATTTCGGAGTAAACAGTTCGAAATTAACTGTGTCGGTATAATGCTATATATATATGACGCATCAATTATCTAGGCTGTTCTATCCGCATTAACTGGGATATTATCCCTGACAGAAAAATTTATTTCTTTGAAACTTTCAGGGTAAACAATTTCTGCCCACGTAATTACGCAAAAATTCTTATTGCTAACATTTAAAATTATCATAAAATAGAAAAACAGTTCGACAAATTTCTTTTGCATTTTTGTTCATTTTATACCTCCTTTCTTTCTTTATTTCTTTCTTTCTTTCTGTCTGCCTGTCAGTCTTTCTGTCTTTCTTTCTTGCAGCATTTCCATGGTATTCTTTCTTTCTTTCTTTCTTTCTTTCTTTCTTTCTTTCTTTACATTTTATTTGTTCTCGACAATCTTCCTTTCTTTCCTTTTGTAAACTCATTCTTTTTGTGACAGTTTTTTTTCTTTCGGCCCATTCTAGACACCGGAGTACTCCTGCCCGTTAGTCTTGTTAGGCAAACAGGCTTTTCCAGCTGTTCTGACTTTGTGTTGGGTTAACTTACTACATAGGCATACAAATAACAGTATTTTATATATTATTATCTCCCTTGGTTGTTTTATATATTATCTCCCTTGACTGTCTTTAACGCCTTCATGAACGTCAAGATGAAAAATCAAAATGAACGTCACTTTTATACACGTTATACTGTTTTATCCTTAACGCAAAGTAATAAGAAACAAGAACAACCAACAGAAATGCTTTTTTTTATTTCTTTATAATTCCTTTCCGTTTAAAAATATTTGCGATGAAATCAGGATCTTCAGAATAGAATGGGAAAAGCTACTGAAAAAGATACTCAAAATTTCAAGTAATTTGCTGTCGGGTGTTTTTCTTTCTAAACGACGCTTCTTCCAAAACTTAAGGAGAGAATGTTTATTCGGGATTTTGCGATTTTCCATGTACACCGAAATGATATATCTGATTTAATATTTAATAAATACTGCCACTGAAAATGTATTAATTAACTATGAAATAATAATGATATCTGACAGTCATCATTATTGTATTTACATTTGATATTTACTAAAATATCAATTCTCCATAATATATAAACGCCGCAAGAAATAGTCCATAATAATCTATCCGCCTTAAATTCATTTTTTTTCAAAGGGTTTGTTTTTATTTTTTTCAAAGCGTTTGTTTTTGTAAACTTTGACCACGTTCAGTAATTATAATTTTTATTTCCAATATAATGTTTGTTGTAGTTTTCAGTAATCTGGATGTTCTCCCTTTACAAGGTCCGAGAACTTCATAGATTATGAAGGACCGTTTAATATCCTATAATTTATAACATATTGTGTGAAATATATGTGCAAATATGGCCATGAATCTCTGCATTAGTTTTCTAAAACTAAGAAAATAAAAGTGGTTAGTGTGAAAAGCAATGTATATTGGGTTTCGTTACCTACGACTTCTGGCACGAGTAGTTGTTTTATCACGAAGTCAGGCCTCTGAGTGTTGATTTCCATGTTCACTTATATATATATATATACATCCATACATACGTACAGACATACACATATATATATATATATATATATATATATATATATATATATATATGTGTATGTATGTATGTATATATTTATATATATATATATATATATATATATATATATATATATATATATATATATATATATAAGTGAACATTGAAGTCCATACTTAGAGGCGACAGGGTGTTTCATGCGAGACGCAATCGTCAGGCCTGACCATTGAGTCTACCATGAAACAGCCTGTCTCCTCTACGTGTTGACTTCTATGTTCATTTTTATATTTACACAGGCTCTATCTCTGATATTGAGCACTTTATCCCATAAATATACCACACCATAAGAGTATAATTCTTCATATATATATATACATATATATATATATATATATATATATATATATATATATATATATATATATATATATATATATATATGCTTCATCAGAAATAGACAAAACAAAAATAACGTGCCACTTCATATTGCTTAAACCATGAATATTATTTAAGTCTTGTTTTACATCACACTAGCGAAGCTCATCTTAGCCTGGTACGAGGTTCAAATATTTAAGAACTGATTTTGTGATTAAATCAAAATGTTGAGATCCAACGTTGTTATCTTTGTTGCTTCATTAGTAAATTCAGCTTATTAGGATTTCGACTTAATGAAAATCGTATAATCTATTTGTTTCCGTGTTAAGGTTGATAGGAAATTGATAGCTATAGTTCACTTTAATTTCTAAGAGTGAATCATAAACTTACGAGAGAACTGATAGAATTATTGTCGCGAACTGATCGAGTTTCTACTGCTATATTCTTGGAGATTTAAATTCTGATCAGTCATTTCCTGATGAGCTGTATCCACTTTCAGAGACTCAATGAGTTTTCTACTCTGAATCCTACTTTTCATCCTGGAATGGGGACAATCTAACAATCACACAATCTAATCCTGTGCGCTGCCATATGAAGTCATTCTAAAATATTCTTACTGATTTATAGTTCCTTAAGACGTCTTTTAAACGATTATCTCACGGTATTCCCTAATATCTGCACATCATTATTGTTTCTACAAAATTTGAAAAGGTTTCAGTGTATTATATTTGATCAAAAGACAGTAAAAAATGTAATTTTTTGCTGTTAATATGAAGCCTTTAAGATGCTCGCCCTTGTCACCGGAAAAACTGTTACAAATAAGATAAATGGTATTAATATTATCGTAAAAATCCTCGCTTAGGTTTAACAATTATGTCTGCGTGTTCGAATGATTTTCTATTGATTTGAGACACAAATCAATTATTCTCTCGATTTGATTTTCAATTCATCTGAGTATCGACTTAATGATGCATCAAATGTTCTTTAAAGGAAGGCCAACTAATTAACAGCAGAAAGCAAGGAAAACATTTCCAAAGCGTTAGTTTGGTTTCGGGATTAAGAAAAAGATCACGAGATTCTAAATACGAACAGGAATATTCAACTTGAAATCACTTAAACAGGAATTCTCGTTACCCCCGAAAGAAAATCTGCAAGAATCACTAATCAGGGGAAAACGAAGGATAGAACATTAATGGCACTATAAAAACTGTCCACCGAGAAAAGTATGGAAGGTTGTTAACTGCAAAATCATTGTGTAGAGATTTCACGGGAGAAATATTAAATTTACAAAGAATGTAAAACTTCAATTTTACAAAATACGTTGTCAAGAAAGGAAATAACATGGAAGACAGGAAATAATCGAAAATATTTCCTACAATTGAATGAAATCTAACTTTTCCAGGAGAAAATCTGTCAAACATTTTCTTCCGGCTTTCTCTTTGTTACATGCCTAAATTCAAGAGCTTATATTTATTGAAAAACTTTGTTTGGAAAATATAAAGTAGAAAGCCGATGATTATTATTTAATAAAAACGCTGAAGACTATAATTGCATCTACAAATAATATTTCTCTCTTCCTCACGGATCAAGACGTTTCTAGATACCATAAAATAAGAAAATATTCATTCATTTAACAATGAGTGTTCAAAGAACATTACGCTTATTTTAAATAAGTTATAGCAAACTCTTGCGCTACAGAGACAAAGCCAAAGACAATCTGAAACTATGTAACATCTCATTTTCTTCCTGGATAAATAAAGTGTTAAAGCAAAGGACGTGACACCTGTCCTGCTTCTAATCTATACAAAGGTTTGATTGAGGCCGGCTTGAATATCGGGATCAGCTGCGTTCAAATATTACAGCAAGTTGTCGGCATGCTGCTCCTCTTCATGATAGACTTACATGCCAGTATGGATTTGTCGCACGCAGTAATGTAGGCCTTGCTATCCACTCGCAGAAACAAGTGGTAATTAATCCTCAAACACTCGAGCGAAATGGCTAATCCACATGTTATATCTGTCAAAATGTTTGCAAAACACCTGCAGGTCTCGGGAGGCACATGCATGTCCATAGAATTTGAGCACTTATTTATTTTACTGAGCTCTCAGAGAGTTTCTATATATATAATGGACTCTCCTGTCGGCTTTGACGTATAAGAATCTGACAACTTAACCAACTTATTCAGTTATGAATTTTGTGTGATAATCTTAACTGGCATTTATGACCCGCAAGTGAGGCCGCACATGGAGCAAGAGTGAGGATTGTGGGATGAGGTCACTGTTAGATTAGCTGACATTTTAGATCTTGCTCTCGCTTCTTGAAGACGATTCAGACCAGCGGACCCCTGAGTTCACTAAAACACATTGATCTCCACTCTACCCGCTCCAAAGCTATATATATATATATATATATATATATATATATATATATATATATATATATATATATATATATATATATAAAGTGTGTATGTGAGGGTGTTTGTGCTTGTGTAATATTCCGATTACTTTCGGCCATAGTTGGTCTTTTTCAGGTTATAAAGGTAGATGTCGAGAGATAACTTTCCTAACACTTAAAATGAAACGTATCTATGAAATCCACTGCTGCATGTACTACAAAAGTCTTCTTGTCTGATAAGAAATAAATAATGTACACATACAGATGATAGATAGATAGATAGATAGATAGTTAGCTATCGATGATAGTTTCTTTCTTCCAACAAAATTAATCCTATCAAAAACTAAGTTAAACTTTGAAATTCCGTACTTACTTCACCGACGAATTAGGCATCAATAAACAAACCTTACTTTACAACCAAATTTGATATACTCAGTATCAGTATTAATTCCTGTCTGCTTAAATCTCAAAACGAAGCCCGTACTAATAAAAGATAGCAGTCATAAAAAATAACTTCATAAAGCTACATTAATCCGTTCTATAATAATATTCTATGAAAATTATCCCATATTAAACGAACTCTTAGTAATAATGGCCTTTCTAATCACATCGCCGATGAACAAATAAAATTATTTTATGGGCAACTAATCATAATAAAGACGATTTAGACGATAACAAGAAATATTAATTTATTTTACTGGAACCAGATGCACTCTCAATATATAATAGATAAAATTGCAATAAAAAAGTAATGCAATGATATATAATTTCAAGAGACAGCAATCGCCTAAACCTTCTCATATACTAGAAAAATAAGTCTCAACATCATGGGTTCTAAAAATAATTTTCCACAAATAAATGAATAAATAAATAAAAATCACAATGCAAAAGACCAATGTAGAATAACAATTTTATTGTTCCTTGGGAGATTGTATCTCTGTTGATAAGAATCATATATTGGTCAAAACGCAATATTTCTCTCGAGAAGATTGGCCTGTCATCAATCCGCGCCAAATGCCGCGTGTAAGCCTTCAACACAAATCCACAGAGGCTCTTCTAATCACTGTCAAATTATAGTAGACAGCAATCTGTAAATCAAACTGAAAATAAATGAAAAACAAGAAAAATAAAGCAAACATTTAAAAGACATTTCTTGTCAGGTCAATTTAATAAAATAATTTCGTGGAGAAAGATTGGTGTCTAAAGATTACCATGTCAACACACGCACACGCACGCACACACACACACACACAAACATACACACACACACACACACACACACACACACACATATATATATATATATATATATATATATATATATATATATATACTGTTTTATGTGCACACTAGCATATAAAAAAGAAGTGTTTAACATAAAAAAGAGTAAAACGATCCCATTAAAACAATAAACTCGAATCATGTATACTTTTGTTATTCAAATCTTCAGTCTTTCTAGCGACATGATATATATATATATATATATATATATATATATATATATATATATATATATATATATATATTATGTCTAATTATTTTTATATAAATCCTCTCAAATTCACGGATCAATTTCTTAGTTTACTTATTTCTTTTATTTTCCCAAGTACTTTCAATCTCCAATATCATCTTCAGAATAGGATTAAAATAAAAATAAATAGATATATTATGTCTATATTATTTAACTATACATGCTTGAATGAATATATGCTGCTTCTCTCTCTTTCTCTCTCTCTCTCTCACTCACACACACACACACACACACACACACACACACACACATATATATATATATATATATATATATATATATATGAAGAAATATGGTTGTAAGGTGTGCTATATTTATGGGATAAAGTGCTCAATATCAGAGATAGAGCGTATGTAAATATAAACGTTTGAACCATATGATATTTCTCTCCCTGTTGGCCTTTTTGTGCTCTCTGGTGAGCATGTGACTGTTATCTTTTAGGGTTGTTTAGTAGTCTTTCGTAGCTTTGTTAAATATGGTTCAACCCACCGTACAGCAAAAACGTTAAAACAAACGTAGGTAAAATATTCTTCAAACTCTTACACAAACACTTCCCAGAATCAAGCACTCTACACAAAATATTCAATAAAAACACTGTAATAATCAGTTACAGTTGCACCGAGAACATGACACAAATAATAATAAAAAGCACAACAGGAAGACTATTAGCAATCCGCCCGAACAAATTAAACACACATGTAATTGTAGAATAAAGAATGAACGGCAATTGCTTACTAAACAATGTAATATACCAAGCAGCGGTAAAATCACCAGATAATAAAGAAAAATTATACATAGGAGTAACTGAAGTACCCTGGAAACAAAGAAAGAATGCACACAAAACATCTTTCACCAATAGTAAATACGCGAACAGCACAATGCTTTCTACGTATATCTGGGAAATGAAAAACAAAACGGAAATCACAAAAAGTATCATGGAAAATAAGGAAAAGATCATCAGCCTACAACAATCAATCAAAAACCTGCAAACTTTGTTTGGAGGAAAAATAGCTATTATTACCTTCCCAGAAACAAAATAAATTATTACTTAAACGATCTGAGCTTATCTCAGAATGAGGGCATGAAAACAAATTTTTACTACGTTACTTAAAAATCGAAAACTGAAAATAAAAATAAAAATAAACAAAATAATAATATAAAACAAGTAAAATAAAGTAACCCAAGCAAATAATAAACAAATTAACAAACCGCTACGGTTAGAATAGGCGAAATAGAATAAATAAAAATTAAAAATAAATACATAAAAAACAAGTAAAAATATATAATCCAATTACATAAAGTAAATAATAAACAAATTAACAAATCAACCCCACCAAAATAACCGCTAGAATAGATTACAACAATCAATCCCAAAATTGGACGAAAAATAGCTATAACTGCTATAAAACGCTAAAAATTTCTACGTTACTTAAAAATGGAAAACCGAAAATAGTATATAAAAATATACATAATAGAAAATAAAAAATATGTAAATAAATAAAAAAAAAACAAAGGTTAAAATAAATTAATCGAAATAAATAAATAAATAATTCAATTAACAAACCGCTCCCGCTAACATAACCATTAGAACGAATAAAAAAAAAAATAAATAACCAAAAACAAGTAAAAATAATCAATCAAAATAACTAAATAAAATAATAAACAAATTAAAAACCACTCCCGCCAAAATAATAGAATAGACTACAGCAACCAATCCAAAAAATTGGACGAATTAAATAGCTTTAATTTTCTTCCCAGACCAAAACAAACTATTAAATAAGCGACCTAAGCAAATCCCACTCCAAATTTTTAGTACGTTAATAAAACACCGAAAACCGAAAAGAATAAATAAATAGCTAAAATAAAAAAATGAAAATAAATAAAAGCAACTAAAATAAATTAACCAAAATAAATAAATAAATAAATATAGTCACCCCGCCAAAATAACCGCCTCAATGGACTACCCATAATGCACCACAGACCGTATATATAAAGAGTCGAGAAAAAAATCAACACTCGCGGTCTGACAACTTCGTCTAGCATGAAACAGCCTGTCGCCACTGAGTGTTGACTTGAATGTTCACTTACACATATATATATATATCTATAATTATCTATATATATATATATATATATATATATATATATATATATATATATATATATATATATATATATATATATATATATATATATATTCCGTTACATGCTTAAACGCAATTATCAGGCCATGAAATAGACTTTGCCGCTGGCTATATATATATATATATAGTGGACTCGCTTGGACGATCCGTTTAGGTGAAACCTAGGTAGGTTTGCGTGGCCCTTTAGATTTAGATTGATATATATATATATATATATATATATATATATATATATATATATATATATATATATATGTATATATATATATGTATATATATATGTGTGTGTGTGTGTGTGTAAACTCAGGCTGGCAAAATTGATGTAATTAATACATTTAGAGAAAATTCACCCAGCTAATTTACTTCGCAAGGAATAAAAATGATGAGACAACGAAATTTTTATTTAATAGTTGAACAGTCTGGAAATATACATCTAACAAATCAAATTATTTAAATACGTGGCGTAATTTTTTCTAAATATGGTCACAGGAAATCTCACAATGATGTAGTAAAATGATGAACTCATCTTCTAATTTGCCTCTTTAAATAAACAGCTGCCGATTTGTAGAATTTGACGAGTTGATTGGACAAAGTGAAAGGAAACCTGACACCAACGAGAGAAATATCAGTTGAAATAATAGATAGAATTATAAACTCCTTGGAAATGAACATCAAGTGGAAAAAACTTTTTCGGTGTTGAATGCCGCAGTGCCTAAAATACGATGCATATGTAAATAAAATAGGAATAATCGAAAAGAAAAACATTTAATTATAGCACGGAAGATGTTTAAAAATTAGGATCATCTTTTTACGCCATGACCTTTTAGGGCATGGACAATCATAGATCTCAATAACTTCCTGTGATTTAATACAGTGAGTAACTTCTGAATTTTCGCTTTCATTTTTCCTTGTCTTGCTATGCATCTTTTCAAACTCATTAAGTAAATTGATTTCTTCGTCTATGCATCTGTCGCTTTCAAAATGTCCTGTGCGCATCACGTTCTTCACGACGTCTTTTACTCATTATATATCCCCAATATGTCAACTGCCTCGTTCTGATTGTAAGTATGATTTTCTTTGTTGTTCCTATTTTCCATAAAACTTCCTCGTTACTTATATTTTCTGTTCATGGTATTCTTCTTATTATTCGTCACTTGATGCATGAATAATAAAAGATAAGAAATACTGTTTTATTTGTGAGGAGGAAATACTGTTTCATTTGTGAGGAAACTGTCCAGTATTCACTGACATATTTTGCAGTTTAGATATTAAATAACTTTTCAGCACTCAATTTTGTTTTTTTTTGTTTCTAAAGACATTTTCCAGTGCTTTCCTAATTTGGTGCACGTGATTGTATTTATGAACTCGTGCACAAAGCAACATTCAGTATTGGAGATCCTAGACTTGATGAAGATCCCCGATGATGCAGCTGCGAAACACCTAATGTAAAACAATATTCTAAAATGCATTAAAAACTGTATGCGAATGACATAATTGTAATTTTGCAATTCATTTTTTAATGAAATAAATATAAACTTTTTTTTGTTTTCCAGGGATTTTCCAGGAAAACAAAAGATGCGAATTTGGCTCATCTAATCCGGAAATTAGCCCATTGTAAGTAGACATGATTTCCTATTAAATAATTGTTTTTTTTGTCGGCGAGTGTCAACTCAGAAAAATTCTGCCAATTTTGTTTTCAGGAATTCCGTATAGGCTTTACCAAATTCCATATATACGAATATTCCTGTTTCAAAAAGTAAATAAATAACCACAATTTATTCAGATTTGTTTTAATTATTTTACCCCGAACAAGGGAATAAAGCCACTAAGGCGAAAGGGATTAATGGGAGTGAAAGAATCTGAGAAAAATCATTATTAAGGAGAGAGGACAATAAGAGTACAGGATTCAGGGGCGTAGAAGATCGACGACTGGCATTGCATTTAAGTATTTGAAAATCAAAGTTGACTGGAAAATCAAAAGCTAGAAGAAAGTCCCAGAAGCGAGCGAAGATACTGTTAGCATAGAACATGCGGTTACATCTAGCAATTTCAGCTGTAAAATGAAATCTAGCTGCTTTACGACTCATGCTTTCATTAAAGTTTTCATTCACATTTACTACAGTAACTCCTCATTTTATTCTCCTTCACAGATATTATATTCTTAAAAAAGGTTTATGGCAATTTTACGGCACATTTGCTAAGGAATTGGTCACGTTCTGTGTAGCATTTTGGTAGCAATATTTTCTAGGTTTGAAATTTTGTTATATTCTTTTTTTCTCAAACCTCAAACTATTTCAATATTAACAGAATCAAGTATAGTGCAGTATACATAACGTTCATATATATAGCATGTGTGTCCACTCACATCATGCAGAATATCCTTTGCAATCCTTCTGTTGTCAGAGAAGCCAGGTGCAAGATTGCCATATACCAACTGCACCCGAGTTGAATTAGTTGAAAAGAAACGTGTTACACGTAGTTCTAAAACACCAAGTAAGGAGATGGGTTGGAGTCTCCAAGACATCTCAGACAATGTAATGTCCACGTTTCGGATGAAGGCTCCGAGGTCGCATTTACCGAGAGTAGCTGACCAAAATTGTAATGTTAAATATGAAAGATTAAGTCTCGTGTTACCATTTAAAATATATTATTATCATTGGCCTTCGCCTCTATTTCTCTAAACATGTATCAGAAAATAAAAATGACTATAACATGTTTTATTCGGTTCATTGCTTGGTTGCGGTGAATCTGGAACCAGACAATCAATATTTCTGTGTTACATATGAGTATCTGTCTATTCCGTTGTTGCCATTCTCCAAGTACACACCGGACTTTTACTCGTTAAAAACTTTGTCAAAACATTTTATTTAGATTCTCTATTCTTGTTTCAATCAATCCATGACTTTTAGAAACATACTACGTGTTTGAATAAGTGGTTTCAGAAAAGCCTGCGTTTCCCCTGCGTCATATAACTTTATGGTTTCATACACAACATTTCGCTTTTGTTTAATATCACTTGCCTTGATAAAGTCGGATGACGAAACGCATCGGCAAGCAGTAAGTACTATTTACCGATTGTCATATATATATATATATATATATATATATATATATATATATATATAATTATTTATTTGAATATTACAACATAAATATGTTATAAAATCACGACAAAAGTAGCCATTTTGTTTCAACACTTCTTGTGTCTTGTCAAGTGATGATATAGAATATAGAATAAATGGTTTTAAAAGTTTCAAATTAATCAACGATCCTTAGCTAGGAGTGAATGCTGTTACATAAGCTAGAGTAGCCAATCAAGATACAAGTATAGGGTGATTCGAAAAATTTGACAACTAAGCAAGGTTATCATAGATATTAAAAGATTTATAAAATTTGAAATTAAAATTAAAAGTAAAAAATTAAAATTACCTATTTAGAAATCTAAATCAAATCCCTATTAAGTTTTAAATTGTAGAATTACCAAGGAGAGAAAATATAAAAATAAAAATAAAAGATATATATGCTATTTAATTTGTATTTTCATTGAAATTATGTTGAAAGGGATGTTCAGAATCCCAGACAGAAATGTATACACTTTAGTTTCATTTCAACATGTTAGTCGCCTCTCACGCGAAATCATTCATGTTAAGCGCTCAGACGTATTTAGATATATACACACACATACAAAAAATCAAACCACACATAGGCAAATGCACTTTACTTACACATACACATCGATACACACAGGCACATACATCTACATTCAATATGATCTAGACGGTCAGATGTCGAAGCTATTCGTGGCTTAATATGTTATTAAACGAATTTTAACTTGAAATATAGCTAAACCGGTCAAATATACATAGATAAAATTTAAACAAATATATATATATATATATATATATATATATATATATATATATATATATATATATATATATATACATTTTTAAAAACATATAGTTTTCGACACATTACAGACAAAAGTAAATAACCACCTCCACATATAATTGTACACTCACACATCCGCATATGAATCAATACATGCACCCGCATACACACATATATGCATAATAGGTACGCATATACAGACCTACGCACATAAACATACACCTAGATAAGCACATATAAATATATTGACCCATACGTCGACGCAGAAAAATAAATAAAGCAAGTGAAGAAATATATATAAAGATGCAACTATATACAAGCACACACATACATACATACACATCTAGATGTACATACATAAGCACGTATACATATATGCATATGAACTAAATATATACATAGACATTTACAAATACAAGTGTATACATGAAAAATTAAACAAACGTAAATTAAAACGATATGAATATAAAAATGCATATACACATCCGCTAGTACATATATATACACACATACATACGCAACTACACATAGATATACACACATACATACATATATATACATATATATATATATATATATATATATATATATATATATATATATATATATATATATATGTTATGGGATCTTACCTGTAACTACATAATGAACTCTTCCTGATACTATAAAGACCGCCTCTCAAGAGGTTTTATTGAAATTTTATTTAAGTTTCTACATGTCCTCCATCATTAGCAATACAAAGGGTAATACGATTTTGCAGTTCATGGAAAACATTTGCCAACTGATTTACAGTAATGCCTGAAATCACATTAGTTATTTTAGCTATACTTAAAACTAGGTACATTAAACTTTATAACATTTTTTACAGAATATTTCTATCGCAAATACAAATAAAGTTAAATTTTTTAAAGTGCACACGAACTTTATGGACACCCTATATATATATATATATATATATATATATATATATATATATATATATATAGTGAAAAATAAAAAATATAAAAAAATAAAAATTTCATATATATATTTGTGTGTGTGTGTGTGTGTGTGTGTGTGTGAATCATATCTCCGCCAGTTCTGTTCTTACAGTTAAGACCTGCCATGGTGCTCACATTGTATTGAACCGCCCTTATTCACTTTATATTCCATTGGTGTGATGTAAGTTCCAGTAGAGCAGCTTTTTCTCAAGAACTGCTACTTTGTAGAACCAACTGCCAAATGGATGCATTCCCGATCACTACAATCTTGTCTAGAGTTAGCAGTTATCTTACCCAGATATCCTATTGTGGGTTTTACCATCTACATCGAGTGGCTCTTGGGCCTTGTGTCATTTGAACACTGCTTGTTTTTGATCATCTGTTCTGAAGTCTGCCACCCCACCGTTGAAAAAAGATATGGTCGATTACGTAAAAGCAATGAAGAAAGTCACCTCTGCTGTCATTGAACCGAAGCAAATAGAATAGAAAGCGTTTAAAAACTTTTGAAAGAATCGTATATGTAGAGCTGATATATTTACATAGAAACTGCGTTTAGTACTTGGAGCAACAACGGCCGGGTAGAGATTGTAATTATAAGAATCTCTTGTTCCCTTAATGTCTGTATAAATGAATTTGCATATTTAGTCGCTTAGATATTGATATTTTCAACAGTTCAGTTGAAATATCTGGTCGAAAAGGTTAGTATTCGAATTGTGTTCCCTCAATGATTGTGTATTATTTGGAGATTCCTTCGAGGACAATTGAGTTTCATCTGTAAAAGAAAACTTGATCGAGTATTCCGGAAAATGTTTCATTTGTGACGAAGAATAACGTTTATAGTCTGACGTGCTTGGAACTAGAAATATACATTTATGGTTTGTGTTATCGTGAGGGAGAGAGAGAAAATAGAAGAAGAGAAAATAGGTGGAAAGAGAAGAAAAACGGATAAGGGAAGACGGAGTGGGGAAACTGAAGAGAAAGAGGAAGTAAATAAGAAGAAATGAGTAAAAGAGCGAGAGAAAAGAGAGAGAGAGAGAAGGGAAAGATAAAGGGTGACATTAAGACTGTGATGAGAAAGTGAGAGAAATATAGAGAAAAGATATTGTTAAAAATATACATTGAAGATTTTTTGCCCTCAGAGGTCACAGCTGACAAATAATAAAGCTTCCTGTTTGGACAGATAGACTCGTTATCAGAATACAGATATGATTTACGCATTATCTAATAACTCTCTCTCTCTCATTATATATATATATATATATATATATATATATATATATATATATATATATATATATATATAATGAGGGAGAGAGAGAGTTATTATTAATATATATATATATATCTATATATATATATATATATATATATATATATATATATATAATAACTCTCTCTCCCTCATTATATATATATATATATATATATATATATATATATATAATATATGTATATATATATATATATATATATATATATATATATATATATATAATGAGGGAGCGAGAGAGTTATCTATCTATCTATCTATCTATCTATCTATCTATATATATATATATATATATATATATATATATATATATACACGAAGCTAAGTAAAAAATTATCCAGATTTTCGCCATAAATAACACTGCTTTCTACTCATGCGTGGCTATAGTTGAGACTATTGTGGTCCCGTGATCGAACTTTTATGTATGCATCTAGAGTTATAGGACTGTCTTATTACCCGAACACGGTTAGCACAGTGTGGCCGTGATCATATTTGATATTATTAAGTGCTGTTTTTTTCATTTTTTATTAACAATGCTTCCATTATTTTAGCCTATTTTTACATGTAGATGAGGCTATTATATTTGTATTATCAACGAGTAGGTTAATGATACAGTTTGGTAGATATCGATGTCTATTTAAATGAGACCTAATTGACTTATGGTCAGAGAGAAGTAACGTGAGTCTTCTTGTTAGGCATGTTGTAGTATTTGCAATATAATTATTTACGAATTTGGATCGGTCAGGAACACAGTTAAGGGAAATGTGATTTCGTAAATAATATCGATTTTCTGTAATTTGAACCGTGCAGTTAAGTTATTATTGTTGACAATGAAAATAGCAGTTTTAAATTATATATATATATATATATATATATATATATATATATATATATATATATATATATATATAAGTTAATAAGCAAATCATATAAACGTGAGTAATTTGATTTGAAAAATTGCCAAATTTTAAACAATCAATTTAGATATCAAAGCAAAGCTTGAGTTAAAATTCTAGGCAGTATCAATATTTTTTATTTGATGTATTATACAAAATGCCGTCTGAAGTTATTAGACAAATCCAAATAATCACATTTTACTTCAATAAAAAGGTAATAAAATTATCAAAATTGATCAGCACTGATAATAGAACAAATAATCAACACATGATAAGTATTTGTCTCCATCCATTTTAATATAGTGACCATTCTTCCCAATAACAGCCAGTAATCTATTATCCACTGATTTTGTTATTTTTTTTTTTTACTTCAGCAAGTTCAGTTTCCGACTGCTATATTCTTTGTTACCTTACAATAATTTCATCCTCACAATTGATCATAGATTTTCAATTGGATTCAGATCAGAACTTGATGGTGGCCATTCCATTATCTTCTCTCCTGTAAATATTTTATGCTCAAAGAATTTATGGCAAGTTTAAGTACATGAGTGGAGCATTGTCGTACATAAATATTTAGTTTGAAACTGCGATACTGGGATTTTTACCATGCAAAGAAAATCTTGTTCATAAAGTCGCAGTAGTTAGCACTGTTCAGTTTAACACCTTCATCAACTTTGAACGATCTAATAATGGTTTGGTCGACAATTCCAGCACATATCCTGCAGTCTCCTTGTTGCCTTCTTTGAACCATGGCCACGTCTCTATTGAATGAAATCCATTCTTTGGCCCATACATCAGGTCCATCAAATGTCACTCGAGATTCCTCCGCGAAAATTACGTTCGAAAAGTCAATTTTCATATATTTTTTGGCCCAATTTTGCTACTTAAAAATATTTGCTTTAGTGAGATGAAGTGGCCTAGAAGATTTTTTTAAAATATTCCAATTCCCAAAGCATTCTACATATTTTGTCCTTCCTGACTCGCTCAATTCCAACCTTTGCAAATATCTGAGCACAGATTAAAAGTGCTTGTTTCTCTACAACTCAAGGAAGCAAATTTTTAAAGCCTTTTCCCTTGCTTCGATTTCTCAACTTATATTTTCAACAGCTTTCTTTATCCTTTGGGGATCTCTGCAAAGATCTTTTGATATCACCAATGTGGACATTCCATCACTCAATAATTTGGTTATTTTCAGTTTTTCAGCAGTTGTTAGATCCTTCCCTTTATCCAGGTTTCAACATATATTATGGACAAAAAGAAAAGGAGGTCTTAAGCCAATATTAGTTTAATCTGCCTACTAATTTCAGTCATTTTATTTTCCGAAATTCCAAATATCTCAAACACTAACCATTAAAAATGAAGGAAATTTAGTTACATATATTACTAAGGGTGGAAATGGATGAATTTAAATTTGACAAATATTAATTCAGAATTTTCACAGTTATTGCGGTTTGTTTGATTTGCATATCTTCAGACAGGCTGTATATTACTAATATACATATATGTATTACTAATATACATATATATATATTACAAATATATAAATGAATGAATACTGAGATCAACACGGGAGGTGACAGTTTGTTTCATTCTTGAACGAAATCTCCTTGGCCTGAAGATTTTGTTCAAGAATGAAACAAACTATCGCTACTCGGTGTTGACCCCAGTGTCCACTTTTATATTTATATGCTCATTATCCCCGATAATGAACAACTTTACCCATATATTTCTGCCTTACGA